>JAURVB010013176.1:0-136164 GCA_033002965.1 Piper betle | reverse complement strand
CGCCGCCCTATACTTGATCGACCCCACCTAGCCCGGTTGTGCAGTCGCCTTGTCACCTCGACCATGCTCTGGCCACTGTCTAGCCGTCGTGACGCCAAAAATCGCCACGATTTTACGGCTGCTCCCAACGCGATTCTACCGTCGTCTGCGCCGGACCGCCGCCGCCGTGACATCAGAGCCCTTTCCCTTGACTTCCCTACCTTTCCCCTCACCTAGCGCCGCCGTCAAGGCCGGCCGTGGGTCTGATCGGAGCGACCGACTGCCCCTGACCAAACACGACGCCAGTCGTCGGTGTCCATCGCCATTGCAGCTACCTTTGTCGTCACCACCATTGGGTCAAGCTCGCCGAGACGGTGCTAACCCCTACTTCCGATTGCCCCGCCGGAGCAGTCGCCGGAAAACCACTGGAATTGCTGGAAACCGCCAGCACAGTCGCCGAAAACCGCCGATTCGCCTTCACCGCCTTCATCCATCGGCATCGATTTCAGCGCCGATTGCGAGGTGGTTTTTTCTTTTTTTTAGTATTATTATATGCATGTTGTGGTCATGGTAGCATATTGGAATTAATTTTATTTACTTCATGATTTTAGTTTAATAAATCATGAATTATGATAAACATGTTATGATTAGCGTAGATTGTGTTGTGTGATGTAAATGCTCACTAATGAAATTGTTAGTAAACCATTGAATAGTTAATTAAATGCTTATTAACTAGTTAATTTATGAATTTGCATGATTTAGGTTTTGCATGCTAGTATTGAGTTAAACGGATTAAATTGATTAAACCATTGTCACCTAATTAGAATAGGTATGTTTTGAAATTGGAATTAAAAGTGCTAGGTAATAAGTAACGTATGAAATCATAAAATTATTAACTTGCTTGACAATTAGAGATTTAGTGTGATTGTTGAGATGATTGTCATGTTTGATTAGATTCATGTATGGATGTGGATATATTAGTTATATAGGCATGCATCATATATGTATGGGCGTTAGTAAATAGTTATGTTCATGTAGGTTCGTTGTAGGAGCTCGCCGTCTAGGCACGAGACTGCGCTTGGAGCTTCTGACAAGTCCGTTAGGACACGCTTCTTAGGTTTTATCGCTCTACTCTATTGGTGATTTGATTTATTGATCGTAGGCCATGTCAGGTGGATGATTTATCTGACCCCACCTAACATGGGTCACCTGGTCGATTGTTTTCGGAATTAATAACCCTCGAAGATGAGATCCCTCGAGCTTGTTTTTGAAAATAAGATCCACCTCAAGTTGCCTTCGGGCCTATTATAATAAATCCCGACCCAGCCCTATAAATAGTTTTATTGAGTTTTCAGTGAGACGAGAGATGGAGAAACCTGACTGTCGTGACAATCAAAGCGGGCTCTGGATTAGTGCCAGCAGACTGTTCCGTTCCCGAGGGATCCTGACAACTCCGTGTTTGAGTTCCTCACACCCAGAGAACGTGGAGGTTTACGGGTACTATTTAGTACAGCGCATGTTCGGACTTGTGGTTCAAAGGGTACTAAAGGCGACTGCCTAAGAGTACTCAGCCTAGGTGCTCAAGGCCAGGAGTAATATGGAGGTTTGGAGAGGGCTTAGGATAAAGTTTTATGTGAAGTACTGAAAAGAAGTGCCGAGAGCAGCAAAGTACCAGATAGATCAAGATGTTGTTGAGTCAACTGCTCAACGGCTCCTTTGTAGTTGTCCTTATGAGAGTTCTTGAGGAAGATATATGATTGTTTGCTTTCCATAAGAGTTTGCTCTCATGTTCCAGTTTGATATTAGTTATTTCCAGACCAGTGACACCCATTGCTGACGTTTTTCTACTATATGTAGGTGAGGATGATGAATGGTGTATGCCGGCCTCGACGAAGGATTAGCGTTTGCATTGTACACACATACCTGGCGCAATGCCGACTTTTGTGTGAGATGTGATGTGATTGGTTATTGTAGTAGATTTATATATTGGTGTATATATGCATGTGTTTGTGAGGCTTGTATGCCTTGTTTTAGAAATGCTTGGAAATGTTTTGAGAAAAGCTCTAATGATGTGCTATGCTGAAATGAAAAAGAACCAAATGAGCTGAGTATGAAATTGCAGGTGGGCTAGACCCAATTATAAGATGCGTTGTTGCTTAAATCCTATTGTGGTGTGCATTATGGTTTATATATATATACCCTATAATGTACCATGTTTTTTACAGGTCGTCCCCTTATTGCACTTTTAGGGGAGGTTCTGTCCGTTTTATTCTAGATTTTATGAATTCGTTGCTATTTTAATTATTTTGGTGTGTGACTATCATCATAACACTCATGTAGTATCATGCTAGGGTTTTGCATCTCATTCACTTCTTGTTTGCGCATTAGCAGTGTGCTTCATCTTGAGACGTCAGAGGGTTATGTCGTAGCCGTTTAGGTTTTAGGTTAGCCAAATTAATCGGTTTACGAGTAGTTCGATCCTTTGTAATAGTTCCGGTCCGGGTTGAGAGTAAACCGGATTGGGGTGTTACAGATGGCTTATTGATCTTATGAACTACTTAACCAATGCAATGAATAAGCCCAAGAATTTAAAATAAACTTTTCATAATTAAAATTGGCTTTAGGATTGCATGTAAGAACAAAACAAAGTACAGCAATTTCAAAACAAGTAATAAACCCTTAATGGATATAAGCAAATTCCGCACACCAGCCATAATATAATTAAATAAGCCAACATAGTAACATACAATAAGAAAGTTACAAACCCATCTACTATAATAACTAAAAATTAACAAACCTATGAAAATGTATAACAATTTTTTTCCTCTAATAGGAAATTGCAAAAATTTATGAAGACAATAACGGAAGATATTGTAGGAATAAATTGCTCGATAAGCATGTAATAAACATGTAAAGTTTCGACCTATTAAGTTATTATTCACTCATAATCCCTATAATATGATATAAATGACAAAATCAGAATGGATGAAAGTCCGGTAGTAAAACAACTTAAGTCAATCATGTAAGTCACACACATCAAAATCAAGTAAAAGAAATAATCTTTTAACAACGATTGTAAATGACTAATGGATTAATAAAATCGAGAAGATTTCATTGGAATAAAAGTTTTACGGGAAAGAAAAATTTCATTGATGATGACTTTGATAACAAATGTAAATCGTTGATAAATATTTACAATAAAAAAATTATACTCGATTTATTTTAATCAAATCATACATCCTATCATAAGGATTTCATAAATACTCTAGAGATCTTCTGATTTGTTGCACTTCCAAAGTGATAACAAACAAATAGAAAACTATCTAGATCAGGGACTCTTAAGAGAAATAACGTATTTATAGCTTTTCTTATCAAGAAGTTACACGAATAACTCTTATGATGGATAACTATTAATTAGTTTAGAATGCTCAATAAAGTCTTGGGATTATGAAATGAAGTTTCAGAATACACAAAACTTAATTATACCACTGATTCATATATTTGGGTAATCATATATAACTATGAATGATGGGGACTACATAAAATTAGAATAAAATTCTAACAGATTTAATTTGTTTCAATAGATGTTGAAAATATTGTTCACTTACCTTCAACATATTAAAATTAATTACCAAAGTGGCTGAAAATTAATGTCATAGTAAACTTTATAAAAGGACACTGAAAAGATGTCATTATATGTTAAAGAATTCGATTATATATAAGATCCATAAATTTCATATTCTTATGTAAAAAAAAATCAGTTTCATATTTATTTGTTTGGTTAGCTGCTGCTAGCTAGCTAAATGTAGGTTCACTGAAAGGGATTTTGTTAAAGTAAATGTTAAAATATTTTTTTTATTTTGGCTAGAATGGTACTTAAACCATTTACATTAATTACACACTAAATTAAATATTAAAATGAGTCTGTTAATTATGAGAAAATTTTTATGAGTTATACCTCATATAGCTTATACGAGCTACATATTTAATTTGAATTGTTTTTCATGGGTTGCACAAATAATATGTGTATATATAAAGAGTAGGGTGCATAATTAGAAAGTTGATAAAATTTTATTTTATTTTAATACTAATATCACATACTTTTAAATTTTTAAAAGATACACAAGTTAATAGATATTTCAAAATTAATTTTTATTATAATTATTTTGATAATTAAGATGAAAGAATTAAAAACTTTAAATTGTGTTTAATTTTATAATTACCCTTATTATTTATTATTTTATTTATCTAAGTAATTCTTGAAATGTGGAACCTATTAAATTTCTAAAAATAAAAATATAGTCTCATATAATCTAGATGAGGTGTCGCTCAAGTAATATACAACTCTTTTATTATTAGTTTGATTTTGTGGGAGAAGTCATAACAAGTAATTTAATCATCTAAATTTATATAATATTACAACTAAAGGGCATAAATTCAAATCTGTCGGCGTGTATGTTTAAAAAATATTAATTTGCAGTATTAATTGTAGTCCAAATGTCCGCTTAAGAGATACACCGAACTAGTTCCAAGCAAGTATTGTCGGCCAGTATTCGGAATTGAGGTGGACCAGATATTCGCAAGTTGTAATGCACTTGGATTTTGGCTCGCCGATTTTGGTCTGTGGCATGGATGTCAATCAGTGTTGAAGCAGGAAATCTCGGAACTAGTTACTAGTAGAAGCCAGATGTACGTCACCAACTCATGTATGGGTTATGGGTAACCAAATTGTAGAATGCGACCATTCTACTTTTTGACAAAATATTTGGTTTAATGAGTTGCACATTATTCGTGTATACAACAAAGGTCTTCATTCCAAGCAGTCGTCTAGTATTATTCTAGTTTACTAGTTTGGCATTGATTCTGGTCGTAATAGCAGTTCAGAGTCAGTTGTGGCCATGGGTACGGTGTGTGTTGGATGCATATTTGTACGTAAAATTTGGTCCTTCACATTGCTTTATGTACTAGTATACAAATTAATTAAGTCCATGAAAACCCAGATGAACGAACTTCAAATCAAAATAATGAACAAGCACAAACACTCTGATGAAATCAGGACATTTTAAATTAACATGACATCTGAAACTAAAGAGCAAAGTAGATGATCATTAGGTATATATAATCCCATTAAAACATGCTTATCACAGCGGATGTAAATCACATCCACCAGTTTAAAGAGGACGATAATAGTGGCAATTATGACATGCATTTCCATTAGGAGAATGAACCATAATGAATATTGTAACATTATTATACTCTTTTAACAATTGCGAGCAAAGGTGGTCGATGATGATGACGCCTATAATTTGTACAAAAACCGCCAAGTTGGTAGAGGATTAAATAGTGAAATTTGGGAGATTAAATCCAATACCTTAAACCATAAAAGAAGGTATTGAACCCTTCAATTTGTAAAAGCCAGCAGTAATGTGAGGTTTGCAAAGGGGCAAATTAAAAGAGGATAACGGAGCAGGTGAGCATATGCCCTTGGATTGCGCTTTAAAAGTCACAATTGACTGAAAAAGTAATCATTGTTGGGCCCCACTACCGTGGAATAAAGATTAACACAAAATGCAGAGGGATGGACTAGAGTGGAAGCGATGGCCGCCAATGTCTTGGCGACCAAGGCGAAAATATTATTATTTAATAGCCGCCGATCATTCCGTTACGTAGTCGATATACATATCCTAAAATTATTGGATGCCGTTTCATTTGTTAGCCTAACTAATAATCATTTATAAGCAAGACTAGAATCAGTGTTTTTTTAACCAAACAACTAAGAATGAGTTGATTAAGGAAAAAGAAAAGGAAGGTGATGTAATAACGTGAGGTTGTCATGGCGTGTAATAACGTGATGAGAGCACAAGGCAGCGAGCGAGTGCCAACTCTGTCCACACGCATACTCAGCCTCCTTTTCCACCCCTTCCTCTCTCTTTCTCATTACTCCCCTTCCCCTTCTTCTTGTAGGCTGCGAAATTGCGGCGGTGCAACTTACTAGATACAATCTGTCCAGAATTTATACATCATACCATCTTTTATATTAAAATAAAATAATATACTTTTAATTCTGCAGAACAACACCCATTACTATTTTGTCACCAAAACATAAGAAAATGCAGCTTTAGTGTAGGGGCAGACATCATCACGCCCAACTTCAGTCCCACTTAGATGGAAAGAGAAACAGTTAAAAGTTATTTTGAATGCAATAGCTCGCCTTTGATCCTAAAGTCATTTTTTCTCCAAATTTTGATTTGATGTAAGTTACAACACGTCTATGGAATCTTGTAACTTACACATACGAGTATGCTTCCAAGTCTTAACATATTAATCCAGCTCACGTCTACAAAACACGATTTTTAAATACAAATCAACACATTAGGTCGCTAAACAAACACAAACTGCTATCAGATCAAGAAGAGCCATAGTATATACTCATCATACATATATACTAGTATCTATATATATATATATATATAAATATTATGGTGCGCTGCATCTTTTGGCAGCGCACCGTGAGCTACAAATCTGGGCCGTTAGGATCGCGATCCAACAGCCCAGCATACCCTTCCAAAATACCCCCCCCCCAACAGTCCGCCGCTTGCTCCTGCTGTCCGGCCGAGCCCCGCCGCGGCCCATGCGGCCGACCCCAGCCGGAGCCCGCCCGCCGGAGCCCACCCGCCGGACCTCCCCAAGCCGTCGCCCCTCACCGGCAGCCCCTCCGCCATTGCAAATCCACCCTTTTCCCACCCCTTGTACCTATTAAAAGGTATGCTGAGCCGTTAGATTGTGATCCAACGGCCCAAATTTACACGTCACGGTGCACGGCGGACATGTAGCAACGCACCTTAACATACCTCTTTATAGATATATATATATATATATATATAATAGATAGATAGGTGTAAGCGTGTAACAACTCCAAAGAAAGCTAAAGAAGCCGATATCACATCATCATCAAAGGCACAACTCAAAAAGAAAAAGGGGTGAAAGTTCGTAGCAGTTCGACAACACTTTCCACCCACGGCTCCAACATCACCCACTCCGATCTCCCAATGGAGTCCCAACCTCCGCCCTTTCGGGCGGCGGCCCGGCCACTGCACTGCCGCCGATCCAGCTCCCAGCTCTGGCTATACGCCGTACTTCTCCTCCTCGGTCTCCTCCTTCTCTTCCTCTACCTTCCACCACTCTTCTCCTCCGCAACCCGCCTCGTCCGCCCCGCCCGCCTCCGCCGCGGCTGGGACGCCCTCAACTTCTGCCTCGTTCTATTTGCCATCCTCTGTGGCTTCCTCGGCCGCCATCAGGACGCAGATCCTTCCCCGGCACCACCAACGCAACTGCTGCCAAGAACAAGTCCGGCGGCAGCCCTCGCCCTGTCGAGATCCCCACGTGGCTGCGCGAATACGGCGACGGAATACGCGCCGCCGAGGAGGCTCCGTCGCTGGCCCGCCGAAGCAGCAGCTCCTACCCCGATCTCCGGCGGCTAGCTGAGGAGGAGGATACTCGTCGGAAGTATTACGACGACAGTGACGTCAGCTCCCGCCGCCGGCACAGCCGCCCGAAACCAGACGAGCCGGATACCCCACCGGTGATCCCGGCGGAATCGGCGGCTGCTGCGGGTGAGCAGCGGAAGATTCTCCGCGACGGGGCGGACGTGGGATCGAAGAGCCGTCGGCGGCAGTACAAAATCCGCAGCTCCGACGAGGAGGCCGGCGCCGCCAAGGTCCGGTCGAAGGCGGCGGAAGAAGCCGCCATGGCGGCAATGAGGCGGAGGCTGTGGGGGGACGACGTCGACGCAGAACCGCGAAGCCATCGTCGCCGTGATCAACGCAGCCCGAAGGAGGACGCCGGCACGGCGGTCGCGGCCGCCAACCCGGCGAAGATGTCCAAAATGCGAAGCTCTTCATCGTATCCCGATCTAAGGGATGGGGAGTTATGGGACGCCGATCGGCGTTTTGAGGAGCCGGAGGTCCGCCGACGGCCTCACCATCGTCGCCGACGGTCTTACGGCGGGGAATACGTCGGAGAAACGGTAACAGCGTTGGATAAATACGTCGTAAGGCCAACACCTCAGCCAGCTCCACCGCCACCACCGCCGCCACCTCCGCCGCTTCCTATGATTCTCGGGGCCTACAAGAAGAGGGCCCGCACCGGCGCCGCAAAGGACATCGCCACCGCCTTAACAACCTTCTACAAAAAGAAAAACCTTAAGAAGCAGAAGAACAAAATCGCCCACTTCTCCGACGCCGGCCTGCTCCCAAGCTCCGCCCCACCTCCGCCGCCGCCGCCTCCGCCGCTGCCTCCACCCACCTTCTTTTCCCTATTCTCCACCAAAAAGAAGAAACTAAACTCTCCCCCTAAACCTCCTCCCGCTGCTGCCAGGCCACCGAAGAAGAGCCCTGTAGATGATCCGTTCGCAGCCGTAGAAGGTTACCTGAGCAGTGGCGCGCAGTCGCCGTTGGTGCCGATAGCGCCGCCGCCGCCGCCGCCGTTCCGAATGGAGAAGATGAAGTTCAAGGCCATCGGGGGCGGGTTCGTGAGGGTAGGGAGCGGTTTCGGCGACTTTTCGGACTCGGATACGGGCGACGTTTCGGACGTCGATGCTGCTGGTGATCGGACCGTGTCGGCTTTCTGCCCGAGCCCGAGTGTGGATATGAAGGCCGATAAGTTCATAGCCAGGGCCCGGGCCGGTTTCATGATGGAAAAGATGAACTCAATCAAAGAGAAGCAGCTCGAGGGCGGGCCCGCGGGGGGCCGTTATATATGATTTTATCACTAATCCAAAAAATGGTCCCACATGTGTTCAATGATGTGGGTCCACATACGATTGCTTTCGCTCATACTTGATACTTCATTTTTTCTTTACGGTGGTTGGCTTTTTTACTTTATTTTATTTTGTTTTATTTTTGAGAAAATTATTTTGTCGGAGTGAATTCGTATTTTTGAGTTTTGACGTTACAGATGTAAAATATGTTTACTAGTGGCCTGTGCTTGATTTAAGTGCTTTGGGGGTTTTACTTTCACTTATTTTTTGAACAAGAATTGACTGCAATTTTCCTGCTTTCTACGTAATAATAAAAAATTGGGGATATAAAAATCTATTAGAAGGTCGGTTAGAGACAGAATTTTTAAGGGAATTTTCCAGATAATAAATGTTGTATTATGCACTTGTGTGTTATACGGTTGGAATCTAAGTTTTTTTAGAATACAATATGTAAGATGATGCATTTGGCTGTACACGGTTTCGTGTGGGAGTCGAGATGGACCAGTACGATTATATTCTTTTCATGCAAAGTAATAAAACTTTGATTATTATCTTTATCATATTTTTATGTCCCCAGCACAGGACAACGAATTATTATCAATATATAAAAAGCATCACGCGAAAGAAAATGATGTTAGGCAAGTCGGGCCCAGATTGGTCGCGATGTATATGACAGGGAAATAGACTCTCATCGGGTTAGCTTTGATAGGTAGCCTGTTTTCCATGTTTTACTTCTTCAATCGAATCTAGCATAATTCAACTTCATGAGCACCCTGAAAGCAAAAACCATTTCGTATGCCACCTTTCTATCAGCTTTCAATTTTAAATGGAAAAACGGCTTTCAATTTTTCAACTAACAGCCAAAGTTTACCACTTTTGAATCGCATTCTAACTAGCTAGTTTCTGTGCCATTTACTGTCTACAAGTACACTTTCGTTATAATGTGACCTAGAGACGCTCCAAATTAGAATTTCACGAACGTTTTTACTAAACTTTTTTTACACACACAGATTATACCTTTCTACAAAAAAGGTAATATCTATTCTCAGGGAATAAAAATAGCCTCACTGCGAAGTGTCATGGGACAAACCTCAATTTTTATTTTTATAATAATAATAATAATAATAATAATAATAATAATAATTCTTACCAGAGAGGGTCATATGTTTAAGTCGGGTTAACTTCAATTTTTAATTTCTTATTAACAATATTTAATTTATTTATTTTAAGAAAAAAATACAATAAAAAAATAAATTATTATAATTCATCTTCTCATTCAATTAAGATATCTATTTAAAATTAATTAGAATTTATATCTTTTAATTTTAAATTATTATAATATACCTTATCATTCAATTAAAGTTTACTTATAAAATTAAAATTTATCTATATTACAAGTCACAAATAGCGCAACATTTTGCTTAATTTCATAATATCAAATGAGGTATAAATTTTTAGGTAATATCAAATAGGGTATAAAATTTTCAATCATGGTATAAATGCTCTTAAATTTAAAATGGTTTATAGTTTCAACCCAAATACAAATTTATTTTAAAAAAAATAGCCACCTCCTCCTTGACGTGGGAGTAGGGGTGGATAGATAAGGCTGTATTTTTAATATTTTTTTAATTTGAACCACTTTAAACCTAGAGGTATTTATACACTTATTTACAATTTAAAACCTAAATTAATATTATGTTAAATTACATTTTGTTCAATATTATAAAAATAAATAATTCTTTTTCATAAAAAGCTCGTGCGAAAATGTTCTAACCACACCAGACCTAACTAAAATATAAAAACACGGCGGACTCTTTTTGATAAAAGTAAACATTTTAATTGTGCCAAGAGATATAATAAACAATTCACAATTGAGACCTACTTTTTAAATTATTATTTTTAAATCATAGGAAGGCCCACTAGGCTCAATTTTTTGTGATGTAAGGTGTAAGTTTTTTAAGTGGAGAGTAATTTTCTGAAATTAATGCAAACTTGCAACAAATTCAATAAAAATCACTTACGACTTTTATTTTTGGGGCAAAATATCACTTACATCCCCTAATTTTAAAAATTGTCACTTACCCCCGCAATTTTGTCCAATAATGTGGCTAATCAAGGCCACATCATCGAAAGAGGGAAACAACTCCCAGCCATCAACATTGCTTCTCGGAAAAAAAAACTCAATGTTCCTGGCCACTAGATCCAAACTGTATCTGTATTTGTCTTTGTCTTTGTATACGACTATTTTCGGGTGAGTTCAGACTCCCATTTATAGGTTAAAAGAGAAATCCAACACCTAGGTTTTGGCTAAACCAAACTACATCTAACACACGGTTTAATCAAGCTAAAGCTAGAGTATGTTCACTTTTGTTTACAGATACCCACTTTAAAGAAGCTTGTATATTTACATAGATTTTTAACTTTCATCTTTTATCTCCTCACAATGCTCACTCCAAGATAGTTAATTTATGTAGAGGTACTTCCACATTAGTAATGAAACTACTATGTACGTGTTGAAGACTCACACCTAATGCGGGTGAGAGCTAAATACAAATACTTAATAAATAGTTAGATCCTTACAATCCTTAGGGCATTTAATGATTGCAAGTGATCAATGGATAACAAAAATGATTTAAGTAATTTTAACACAAGGATCTCGGTTACAAATATATGTGTGATCAAGTTAGGCACAAGATACTAAGCACAAACAAGTAGGCACAATCTATATATGAATAAGACAATTAGCAATATTATGAACCCAATTAATTAAATGGTGTGTGAAGCACAACAAGTTATATTTCAAGTTGCTACTTATATAGGTAAACAAGTCAAAGTGATACAAGTAGCAAAATTGTCGAGAACTTGTGAATACTTAGTGACTAAGGTCAAACTGAAGGAAGTTAAGTGATTGTACAAACAAATCTATAATCTAATAAGTATAAACACACTCAAAAAGGAAAGAAGAGAGAGGACATAAAATTTCTTTGAAGAGGTTCCCAACTTGCTACATCCTCTCTTTTACCTCACTATATCCTTTGGTTGGGTATGTATTTGTAGCTTCACTATGGCAACTAATTAGTACAACGTACAAGTTATGACAAGACTTTCTTTATAAGCACTAAGTGTCAAAGAATCTTGCATTTACAAAGTTTCCTTCAAACACTCCACCAAGGAAGCTTGCATTACAATACCGTTGGAGCATCCAATAAGCTTTCATTCTTTAATGCCAAGTGCTAATGGCCTTTGTGAGCTACATGTCTTCTTTTAAATACCTCTCAAATGCCAAAGAGTCTTGTAACAAGCTCCAACACCCTTGAGGCAACCACTTTAAAGCTACACTCCCTTTGAAAATTCACACCTTGAGCTAAGGGAGTTTTCTCTTCCAAAAACCTCTTCCTCAAACGCTTAGGCTCTCACACACACTTTCAACACCTTAGGAGTTTACAAACAAGCTCAATACCTTGAGCAATCTCTCACAAACAATGATCTCTCTTTGGTTTACACATGAACCACCTAGGAATACAAGTTAAAAATTACACCAATCCTCACACAAGCTTTAGCCTCCTAATTTATACCTAAAGAGTTAAGGGTTCAATCCATTGCCTACGGATTTGCAAAACCCACTCTCAAAAGCCCTATTTATAGGCTATCCAAGCCACCACTCTAAATAGAGCTGTTGGGAGTCAAATTTGCTTTTTGTCTCTAGCCAACAAACAATTTTTGTTAAAAATCTAGAACTTTTGGCTGCTGAATGATTGACCGATACTCAACCGAACGATCGTTTAAACCATAGCCACATCAAACTTTTCACCTTCAGTTGCCAAATGCACAATCGAACGATCTGCCCGAACTTCACCGAACTCTTGGATTGGTTTCCAAAGCCCTGTCAAAGACACCTCTGGTTGCCAAACATGCGACCGAACTCAGCTGCTTCTTGGCTTCTCCCCAAGCCTTGGTCTTTGGTAGCCAAACACATGACCGATCACTGGCTGAAGGTCCGAACACCCTTCTTCCTTGGTTGCATCTTCATGCTTTGGCAGCCGAAATCAAACTGAAGTGTTCTTTATATTAACACTTCAACTAATCCTTGAATCATCAATGATTGATTTGGTAGCTAAGACTTTTTCTTCACTTGAAGTATTTATAAATTTGATTTATTTGATGATGAATGGATTCCAATGGTTGTGCTTAGAGAGCTTGCAAAGTTATCTTAACTCCACACCTTTTGATGAAGACAACTCTTATGTTGTTGTGAACTATGACATCCCATTTTTTTTGTCCGAGGGGGATCGAGGTGTTATATTATAATTCAGAAAACTATTCATTAGACTACCATGTATAAACTTTATGGAAGTGGATTTCAAGCCTCAAGGAGGCTTAAGACAAACACCTTACTGGATTTTTATACAATGTATGCTAGCCATACTACAAGAGGAAGGTTCTTAACTTACGAGAGCTCCTAGCATGAGTACTCCAAGTCACGGAAGAGGCAGCACCTCTCCGACAACTAAGAGGGTGACTTTATATAATATAGATAACCACTCCAAGCTACACAAAGCCAATACCCTCAATGAAGCTAAGCGGTTAAGATTTAAAGGATATGGATTTATAATCTAATTCTTATACTTAGTTGTAACCTTGAAGGAAGGTATACTTATTCTTATGATGACGTTGAACTTAACTCATGTAGAACATGGATCGTGGTTACTTGTTTGACATACCTACAAGTGGAAATTAAACACACAGATATAGAGGCATCAACAAATGCCAAGGCATCATACCCGAGCACTTGGTCTTCATGTGGATTCAAGCTATCTAAACCGTGTGCTCTTGCAGTCAATGTTACACTATCACACACAAATATAGCTGCAACCAAACATATTGAGCATACCTAGTGTTGCTTCTTATCTTGTTCCATGACTTTGAAGCTTGCATACCTTATAGACGATTGTTAATCATTCACCCAAAGTTTATAAGTTGTACGAGGATGTAATAATAGTAATATAATAACATAAAAGCACACAAATTGCACGTAACACATCCACATGCATCATAATAGTCTAGGGCACCAACCCAAATCACAATACAACATAAAGTCTCATAGTTTCCGATAATACATAAATCTCAAATACATAATAAATTCTCCAAAATACATAAACTAGACACATAGTAAGGTCATACACATCAACGCACGGTACCATCCCCTATCATGAACTTCTCGATCTGTAAGGAATCAAACAAGTTTGATTTCCAGTCTTAATAACTACTCATACATCAATACTAGCAAATGAGTATCTTAATACCCACAAAAAATCATAAAACTTCAAAAATCCTCATAAGGTGGTAAGCTAAGGCCGACAAGGCCGAACATCAAATAATAAATGCTGAAGCAAACTTGACGGCTTCATAGTTACATATCTGCGCTTACACCCTCATGTCCTTCGTATATCACCCACCACGATACTTAGGTGGCTTGGAACAATTAGGTTAGTATCACAATTTTTTAGAACGCGCTGCATTCGCAGTACCCTACTTACATTGCAATGCTTCAGGGTGTAAATGAGTACTAGTGCAATTCATAAAACCCATACTCGTCATTCTCTTATTTGTAAAATCTGCAAAATCGTGCATACTTATATAATAGACTTAGGGAGAGACTTATGTAATAAATGTTTAGATATTTACTTCAAAAAATAACAAGTGATCTCATCCTTGTAGTTTTATGAAACTGCAAAAAACTTGACTAAATGACCTCACATCAGAAGCATCTCATAAAATGCACCTAATGTCGTCCTATGTCTAAAGCGTGATTAAACTCGACACTCAAGGAGCAATAAAAAGGTGAAGTAGAAGAGTCTTATGGACCTGGATGAGTCAAAATCCTCGTCCTAACTTATTGAACTCACTTTGTGTAACCTAGCAAAGAGATGAAACACAAATCAATTTCTAGTCGCATCGGCATGTAAAATGAGGCAATGTCTCAACATATGCACAACAGTAAAGGACATAGTTACTAAATCATATTATTTAATGACATGTTAAACCTCATTGGATAACCTTAATTAAGGTATAAGATTGAAAGTATGCTTAGTTAGGAAGTCTAATACTTAGGGTTTTATCATCGAACTTAACCAGACGATTTTTTGGATTGGCCAAATGAGGTCAAAATTGGTTGAATTTGGATCAGTGGGCCCTGAAACTATAAGGGTTTGGTACAAAAATTATGAAGTGCTAGCCCATGGGTCAACGTGGCAAAAAAGGCCCACTAAGTTTGGGCTAAGGTGCTAGAAACAGTGTTCTTTGGGCCGCACACCAATTTTCCTAAGCTTTGTTCACGGGTTGGGACACTCCAAATGGACTTGGGTAAGTAAGCAAGGTTGGCCAACACTATGGACTTGAACCATTTAAAATTTCAAGGATTTTGGCGTGAGTTAACTTGGGAAAAGAAAGCATTGACTAGGTTATTTCTAGAGCTTGCTGGACCTACTGGGCTTGGAAAAATTATCACGTAAGATTTAATGAGTCAATGACTCACAAATTTTTAGGAGATGTTACTAGGAAATATCGTAAGGTCTAGGTGAAATTTCATGCAATTTCACACCAAATAGTTAGGGTAATGGATTTTGTAACCCGAGCTGAGGAACTAGGGTCCCTACATTCTTGTATACTCCACAAAACCCGATTAAGTAACCATAGAAAATTTTTTAAATGTTGCCAAAATTTACCAAATTTAAGTCGGCACTTAGTGAGCTCAACCATAATTTTTACTGAATTTATTAATGCCCTTCAATATGCTTACCACATAGCACAATCTCACAGCATGACATATCATATCAACAAAATAACAAGCATACAATACATTTAGCATTTTGTTCATGCTTTTACGTTGGTTAGTTTAGCACGATAGTTTAACAAGAGTTAGCTAACATTGTGAGAAACAATCATGAGAAAGATGACATTCAAATACATCCTATAAAAGTGTGTAAAAATTGGTACCATGAAAGTTGCCGTGAGATAAGAAGAATGCACATCTACTACCTATATGAGGAGATATGATTTTGGTTTCAAGATAGTGCAAATAAGTGAGCATATGACATTCAAAAATACACAACTTGTAAAACTTGTGACTCAAGTCAGAGTTTTTCATTAGCGAACCAGTCGGTTCAACCATCAGTTCAAGTCAAGTTAGTTTTATAAACCGCGTGTTGAGTCGAAGCCAACTGTGAGTTATGAGGTAACATCAAAAAGATGGTGAGAAATGAGTTATCAGAATATATGAAAGTATGCAGTATATTTTTTTATGTGTTTGATTGTAGAATTATTTTTAGGCCGAATAATGCATTAGGACACGTTATAGGGCAATTTGGGTGGGCTACTAGTTATAGAACATGTCATTGTGATGTTATGGTGTATTATATATTTTATGGGATTTCCCCCTATTTTTTTGGATTTTTTAAGGATTTATTTCGTGTTAGTTACTATTTTTGATAGGAGTCAGAGTCGAATCAACTTTTATTTATGATATCGCCACCGAACTATTTCTTCTCCCCCGACACCTTTCCCCTTCAAACCCTCACTGCTGACCATGTGCTTGCCACTTACGCCACTACCGAGGCCACCCTGTCGCCGATCGGCACCGTCGGGCCTTGCTGTGCCGTCGCCATGCCGCCCCGATTGGCCCCAGCTGCTGTTGGCCTCCACAGTGCGAGAAAGGTGTCGCAGTTGTGCCGAGCTCCCATCACCGATCCTGCCACCGGCCACTGTCACTACCGCCATCCAATGACCGCCTCGACATCACCGACCCACCTACGACCTTCCCCGATCGGAGCAAAGCCCAGCAGCGCCCATCCTAGTCGGATCCTGTCACCCCACCATTGACCGCCCCTGTTTTTCCTTTTTCCGCTAGCTGCCTCCTTTGCCGACCACATTGACATCGTAGACGGTTCACCGAGCCGGTGCCAACGGTACCCCATACCACCACCATCCCACCGGCAAGAGTGGCCTGTAAACCATCGAAAAATGCCGAAAAATCACCAAAAAACTGCTAGAACTAGCCAAAAAACTAGATTTACTAGAATTCGTCAAATCTTCCACCAAACTCATCCAGCTGAACCTGATCGAACTTCGGGAGCCGCCGAGCGCCAAATTTGATCTCCCGAGACGTGCAACGAAACACTAGCCATCGCTGATTGCTGACGACGAGAGGTATGATTACCTCCTATTTAATTATTTAAAATTGATAATTATTAGCACATCAAGCTAGGATTGATTGTTTGATATGATAAATGCCTGATTGTGAATGAAGTGATGATTTGCACGATTTGTTTTATAGTGAATGGATGTTAGTGATCTAACTAAATAAATTAAATTTGAGCTTGTTAATTGACCACAACGTAACTTAGGAAAATATAATGAAATTGGTATGAATAGGAGGAGTTAGAATTATTTTTACATTGATGATTGTTGATTGTTTGATGGATGATGATTGTGTTGTGAGTGTGATGTCATGATGAGTTTGACTCATCATTCAGTTAGTGGGCATTATCTTTTAGTTTGGTGTGTAGGTACTAAGTAGGAGCTTGCCGCCTAGGCATGAGGACACGCTTTGAGCTTCTGCCGGGTCCGTTTAGGACTCACACTTGATTTATTGTCTTTTTCTATCATATTTTGTTTAAAACAGGAAAGAGGATGTGTCAAGTGGTGGATTTATCCTATCCCACTCCACAAGGGCCATTTAGCCAATCGTATTTTCCAGATAAATAATCCTCGAGGATGAGATCCCTCAAGTATGTTTTTGAAGCCCAAATCCAGCTCACGATGCATTTGGCCTATTTTACTAAATTCCCTACCCGAGCTATTCTATAAGTAGTTTTCGCATTTTCAGTGAGATGTGAGACGAGGGAAACCGACGGCCATGTCTTGAGATAGGGCGTGTGTTGTCAAAGCGGGTTCTAGAACTGGTGAGCATCCATTCCATTCTCGAGGGGTCCTGTAACACCCCAATTTTGATTCACCTAAGAACCGAATTAGAAATATTACGATCTAGTCGAGTCATGTTTAACGTTATCAGTTGGTACGATTTGATCGATAAAATAGATCGAACAACTTTCTTGGTATCATGAGAATGAATGACATCATTAAATACATGTTAAAACACATCGAACATAAATAAAAGTAAGAAAGTAAATAATTGCGCTGAGCTCAAGTGTGTGTATCATTTATCTATCCTCCCACCAAAGTCGGCTGAAGATTGCAAGGCCTACATATATTATAGGAAAAACATCAGTAATGAATGTTGCTGGTTTGAAAAATAACTAATACAAATTGGCAAATGAGTATTCCATTACCTACAAAAACTTATGAAATTTAAAGATTGCCTCACACTGGGCGGTAAGCAAACATACTTAACCAAGTGTTGGCTCGCATGCACGGCTCATAATCATATTCATATATACAATGCTTACACCCTCACATCTTCTATATCACCCGCCATGGTACTCAAGTGGCAAAAGGAACAGTTAAGTTAGTGCCACAAATTTCGGAAATGTTTTGCGTTACGCAATACCCTCATACACCGCACTACCTCAAAGTTTGAAGGAGTACTAGTGCTGTCCATACATATCTCTGTACCACTCATTCCCCTATTTGTGAAATCCGTAAAAATTTGTGTACTTATATAATAGGCTTAGGGAAGAGGCACGTATCATACATTTCTGGAGCTTTAGTTCAAAAACCAATAAGGGATCTGATATTAAACATGTGTAGAAAACACAACTAAACGATCCAACATCAGAGGGATGCAATAAAATGTCGCCGATGCTGTCCTACGTATGAAACACGATTAAACTCAACACGCAAGGAGTTAAGCAAAGAGGAAGAGTTCTATGGACCTGTGGTCCAAGGTCCAAGCGTATTTGCACATCTACGGCGAGCTCGGACTCTGAAACCTACATCAGAACCCACTACTAAGTAAAATACTAACATTTCTATATGATGCATGGTTGTGGTGTATGCTCATATCATCAACGCATCCTAATAAAGAAAATAGAGCTAACAAGAATACAACTAAACACCTATCACGCAAATCAAGACACAATAATAAAAAATAAACAATTAATTACACACATAGATAATTAGGTAAATAATAAATACATAAACATAAATTATACTCTAATAAAAAATAATAATAATATAATTATACTATATAAATATACGACTAAACACGAGTAAATATTATATATATACTCATGTTAGTAAACATGTAAATAATTAAATAATTATATAATTAATAATTTTATAAATAAATAGCAAATAGTTAATACTCAGTTAATCATGAATAATAATAATATCTATAGTTATACAATACAAGAATACATAATTTAATACAAATAAATAATAACATACATCCGAACAAGGAAATAGATAGATAGATAGATAAATAAATATATATACAATTTAGTAAATATAATAAGACTAATATTAATAAGTAAATATAATATTAATAATAAAAAAGAATAATGTAAACATTCATCATATACGATAAACATATAAATAAAAATAAATAGATAATAATGAATAAATAAATAAATAAAGAAAAATCATCACAACATTCAATCATACTACATCATGTGAATATACATATAAACTAATATAGAAGTTCTCAAATTACCAAAAACGGTGCAAGAACGAACGAAAACGGTCCAAAAATGAGTTAAATCGGAGTCGAATTGAGGTGAACCAGACCCAACCAAACTGAACCAACTCGGTCTAAATTAACTGCTGGGTTGGGTTGGCTGGGTTGGTGGACACAGACACGGGCTCGAACTAGCGAACTCGAGCATGATCATGCGGACACGGCACAGGCAGGGGATTGCGGTCCCGGGCAGGCGGACTGCGAACCGGCAAATGGGTTGGACGAGGGTGGCGGTGCCTATCTTTGGAGTACACCAACGGCGGCGTGGCTACCGTCGATCGCGTTTGAAAGAGGGGAGGATGGAGAACGTCATAGTGGTGGCGATTGGAACAGTCTGGCCATTGGCTGGCCGATAATTGGCTGGAAAGGGGCAGCATCGCCGCCTTGTGCAACTACATCATTATATCATATGTGTTAGTTTTTTATTAGTTATTTTTGGACTTGTAATACACGTTATTGACGTCTTTTTATTATATATATAGGTGAGAACCATGAGGAATGAGCGCTGTCAGGACTGTGGACGAGCAACACAAAAATCACACACACATGTACCAGCCGAGTGTATGTAATGATATGATGTGTATTGAGTTGTGTACATGAAATTGATATCCTATTTTTTGAATTTATTATGAGTATTTTGTATGCGAATGAAAATGGAAAGTGGAAAATGAACAGGGTAAGCTACGGAGTGAGGATAACTAGAATGAGAAGAACATACTAAGTTTGGACTATGTTTTCAGTTTTATTATTACAAATATATAGACTGATTATTGTTGACAGGGTGGTTCCTATTGCACTTTTAGGGGATACTCTATCCATTTTATTTTAAAAATTAACTATTTTCTTTTAAACTTTTTGTTTGTTTGGTCTGTTTGTTTACTTGTTTGCATATCATGGCATGCATATAGGACAATGTTAGAACCCAAATGTCTCATCCATGGTTTGCATGCTGCATCTCCATCTTGAGACATCGAGGGTAGATCCGACTCGGCTTAACTAAATCAAGTAGATTAGTGAACGGTTCAATCGTTGGTGACATTTCTGGGTTAGTTCGCAGGTGAACCGAAACAGGGTGTTACAGAAGTGGTATCAGAGCTAACTTTTGGTTGATTAAGATGGTATATGCATTATAGGTTATATGTCTATGAAAGTTGCTCCTGAGCTCTACTGACAGGTATTTTTTTGTCTTAATGTTTTTGGTTTATAGATTTCTTACCAAATTTAGTGTTACAAGGTGATCAGATTAGAATAGGGAGTACCTAGGAGGATGGTGAATTAGACTCATAGGACGCAGATCAGGGCCCCATCCCCTCCATTTCCAAGATAGGAGAGTCCTGACCATGGTCATAGTGACGCAACCTACCCCAAGACTTACAACCCTATTGGCTTGGCTAAACTTGGAGAGGCTTGAGGAGGATGGGAGAAGTTGGGGAAGAAGTGGAGAGGAGAGGAGAAGGAGGGGAGGTCGGGTGGAAGAGACAAAAGGAGAGAAAATGGTGGATAAGGTTTGTATTATAGAGAAGGAAACAACTTTAGTGCAAGGATGCTCTCCCAGCGCCTTTGCGCTGGCTTCTACAAGCCAGACCATGGATTTGTTAGACCCAGGCCATGTGTATGTATTTGACCGAGCCGCATGCAAAGTCAGGTTAGCTTTTTGGTCTCAATGTCGCTAGCGCAACATGTTTGTGGTAGAATTGGGTGGAATTTTTTAAAATTTGGGCGCATGAGTACTCGGCCAATGCCGTTGCGCTCAAACTTGAGCCTTGACCAAAAAGGATTGGCGTAAGGGCACTCCTGGGGTGCCTTTGCCCTAGAGCGTCATTGTGCTAGAGCCTGGTTGTAAAACCCACGATTCGAGTTAGGGTTTTATATTCAGAACCGGTCGGGTCGACCGTTATTTTTCGAGTTGAGTCAGTTTCAGGACACGTGTACCGAGCCGACGCCGGTCGCGTGTATGAGCTATGAGGGTCATGCGTACCCAAGTATATGATGATAACGTCATGAACACAGCAGAACAGAATGAGTTATCAGATATATGAGAGTATGCCAGTCATTTTTTATTATTTTTATATATAGTGGATCGTAGAATTAGTTTTAGGCCGTTTACCGCGTTAGGACGCGTTACGGGCATTTTGGGTGGGTTGATAGTTCTAGAGCATATCATTATAATGTTTTGGTGTTGTTTGATTTTACGGGATTTTTCCCGATTTTTATGAATTTTTTTAGGATTTAATACGACTTAGTTATTATACTTGACTCGAGCCGGAGACGAGTCAAGTATTATTTACGAGTTTGCCACCACACTTTCACCCTCGACTTTTTCTTCTCCCACGCCCAAACCCTCGCCCGCGCCGCCCCTGTTCGCGCGCCACCGCCGCCGCTGTCGGCGCCGCCTGGCCGTCGACCGACGCCGCCCAGCTCGGCGACGACGTCGCCCTGCCGCCCCGACCAGGTCCGGCCACCATCGGGCCGCCGCGACGCCGGAACGCCACGCCACGCGCCGCGGCCGCGTTGTGGTTCGCGTCGCCGATCGCGCCGCCGGCGACCGTCGCCGCCGTGATCCAGGTGGTCGCCTCAGCGCCCTCGACCACCCAGCGACCCTCCCCGACCGGAACGGAGGCCATCGCCGCCCTGGCCGGCCGGATCTAGCGACCCATCGCCGCCGGCTCTGTTTTAGCCATTTTCCGGCGAGCCGCCACCTCCGTTGGCCGTGTCGACCTCATAGATGAGTCGGGCTCGCCGAGCCGGTTCCGAGGGTACCCTACACGACCCCTATCCAGACTAGTAGACGCCGCCGGCGATTGTCGCCGGAAAACCACCGGAAGTCGCCGGAAAACCGCCAGTAGCTGCCGGAAAACCGCCGGAAAATCGGAATTTCTGGAATTCGCCGGAATTCACCGGATCTTCCGCGGGGCTCACCCAGTGGAGCCCGATCGAGCTTCGGACGCCGATGAGCGCCGAATTTGAGCTCCGAGACGCGCGACGGAACCCTAGCCGTCGCCGATTGCCGACGACGTGAGGTATAATTACCTCCGATTGATTTATTTAAAATTGATGATGATTGTTAGTATAGCATGCTAGGGTTGATTAATTGATCATGATGAATGCTTAGATTATGAATGAAACGTGAGTCGCATGATGGATTAATGACTAATTAGGGATAAATGATAAGTTACATGCATGATTTGAATGGATGAATGTAGGTGATCTAATGAGATAAGTGAGTATGAGCATGTTAATCGAGTACGACGTAACTTAGAAAAACAGTAATAAAATTGGTATGAATAGGATGAGTTAGGATTATTTAATTCTTATGATTATTTGATTGTTATGTTGATGGATGTTATTCGTGATTGTGATGTTTGTTGAGTTTGATGCATCATTTAGTTAGCGGGCGTTAGTATTTAGTTTTGATGTGTAGGTACGGAGTAGGAGCTCGCCGCCTAGGCGCGATGACACGCTTGGAGCTTCTACCAGGTCCGTTTAGGACTCGTCTTGTTTTACGCTCTTCCATTGTATGTTTATTTTATTATTGCAGGGCGGGTTAAGTGGCGTTTTATTGGATCCCACTTAACTCGGGCCATTTAATCGAATATTTCCGGATTAATAACCCCTCGAGGATGAGATCCCTCGAGGATGATTTCGAAAACAAGATCCACCACAAGTTGCCTTCGGGCCTATTATATGAATCCCTTCCCAGGCCTATATATATAGTTTTATCGAGTTTTCAGTGAGACGAGAGATGGAGAAACCGACTGCACGTACCATGCAGAGGATGCCGTGACAGTCAAAGCGGGCTCTGGATTAGTGCCAGCGGACTGTTCCATTCCCGAGGGATCCTGACAACTCCGCGTTTGAGTTCCTCACACCCGGAGAACGTGGAGGTTTACGGGTACTGTTTAGTACAGCGCATGTCCGGACTTGTGGTTCAAAGGGTACTAAAGGCGACTGCCTGAGAGTACTCGGCCTTCGTGCTCAAGGCCAGGAGAGATATGGAGGTTCGGAGAGGGCTTAGGATAAAGTTTCACGAGAAGTACTGAAAAAGAAGTGCTGAGAGTAGCACAGTACCAGCAGCAGAGCAGTAAGTTCGGGATGCTACCGGGTCTGCAGCCCAGTGGCTCCTCAGTAGTGCCCTTCAGAGTGTTCACGTGGAGTATGATGTTTTCTTTCAGATGAGAGTTTGCTCTCATAGCCAGTTTGTTATAGTTATTTTATTTTCCGGACCAGTAACGCTTGTTACTGACGTTTTTCTTATATATATGTAGGTGATAAGCACGAGATGGATGAGCCAGCTGGGACGGAGGAGCAATAAGGTCTTCTGCACACACACATTGGGTGATTAAATATTTAATGTTTATTGTTATGATATTATTTTATACACATGCTATGAGTAAATGTTTGAGCATGATGATATGATATGAAATGAAATGTTAAGACATGATAACAGAATGCAAAATATGATCAGAGTTGCGCAGCGGAGTGGGTTGAGACCCAAGTTTTAAAATGAGTTACAGTATGTTAGATTTTATATTTTGTGTGAATGAAATTATTTGATATATGGTTAGATATATATTTGCATATGTATATTTTGACAGGGTGGCCCCTAATTGCATTTTTAGGGGAGACTCTGTCCGTTATATTTCAGAGTTTTCATTAATTTTGATCGTGATTGTGTTGGTGTGCACTTTGATTTGCATGTCATTCATGTAGTACCATGTTAGGGTTTTGTGTATTTATCCATGCTATGATGGAGTCGTATCTTCATCTTAAGACGCCGAGATTGGATCCGTATGAGTTAGGTTCGGGTTAGCCGACCTAACCGGGGCCTGTAACATGCCGGTTCGGTTCACGAGCGTGGACCGGATTTGGGGTGTTACAACATTGGTATCAGAGCCACTCTCGGCCGATTAAGATGTATGATACTTTTATAGGTGATGTGTGTGCAAAGACTGCTCCGAGTCCAGCTGGCAGGTATGTTTTCGTATGTTTTCTTTAGATGCAGATTTTCTTCACAAGTTGTTTGGATAACAGTGTATTCAGGACTGGATCAGAATTATGTGGAACTGACCTTAGTTGAGTTGACAGGTCATTTCTATGGGATGATATCAGACAGTTGGTAAGTTAGATGTGAGCAAGGTATGTGTAGTGCTAGTAGGGGTAGAATGGGTATAAGTTCCAATCTTATACCAGATTTGGATGTCAGTAGCCGTCAGCAGGAATCTGACAGGCTTGTCACGATGGGCTTAGAGACCCACTAGTTTTGTCCATCGCACAAGAGATTTGGATTGATTGGATGTTGACCAGGTGTCCGTCCTTTGTATGTCACCACATCAGTCCTATTTCCATGGGACATGGTGTACATGATAGGAATGAGTTAAAAAGAAAATGGGTAATAATAAGGAGCTTGAAGTATAGAGATATTAGCAAGCTAGTTGATACATGAGATGGACCACTTCCAGAAGATAGTGATGAATGAGGATGAGTAGCGAGGTGGATCGGCAGTCCAATGGGTACTTCACCGCATCCCCTCCTCCATTAGTTTATGACCTGCTGGTAGCAGTTTTGGCTTCACTTTACCAGACAGAGGTCTCGATATGATGAGGAAAAGATCAGGATTACTATTGAAGGCCAGTCAGCACTGATGAAAGTAGCCACTCCAGATTTGAAGAGATTACAGTGAGTTCAGCATAGATTTACCATCATATGCGTCAGCACATGATCCAAACCCCTCTGGATTAGACACGTATGGTTGGACAACCTGAGCCTAGTTGTTAGCAGCCAAGATATGTTAGAGATAGTAGAGTGGATTTATGATGTATATGATCCAGATCAGAATTTAGCATCTAGATAGAATTATCACCGACAGAGTTGCACAACCGCCGACCGAGTGCACAACCACCGACCGAGTGCACAACCACCGACCGAGTGCGCAACCACCGACCGAGTGCGCAACCACCGACCGAGTGCGCAACCACCGACCGAGTGCGCAACCACCGACCGAGTGCGCAACCACCGACCGAGTTGCACAACCGCCGACCGAGTTGCACAACTACCGACCGAGTGCACAACCGCTCGTCTCGAGATGTACCACCACCGACCGAAGATGCACTACCGCCGTCCGTGTATTGCTCATCCACCGACCGAGTAGATTAGTTAAGGTTTAGTAGGACTAGAGTTGAGGAACAAGGAATAGTTACAGTGAAGTCAGCAGAATAGAAAAGAGTTAAGGAAAACGGAGGTTATTTGGATGAGATGGCATAGGATCCCACTTCACAGTTCTCTTGCAATCATTGTCTTGACCTAACATCATTGGGTCAGATGAATATTGCAAGATGTCCCCATCAGACACTGTTAGTTACAGTCTCATAGGGATGCGTATGGACAGAGTCAGGGAACATGACAGAGTGACCTCCAGATGAGACGGTCACAATGATCAGATTGTGTAGACTGCATGATCCATGGGTCACAACCAGCATACATAGATCAGATGGTTAGTAGATGATCATACGCGTAGTTTAACCCATTTAGCGATTGGGCCAGCCAGCGATAAGGTTAGGCTTGTACTTGAGTATGGGGCATGGATAGAGGGTTCAGTGAGGAAGTGTCTTTCAGAGAGATAGCGATTCCCTTGTGTTTCGCCAGCACGATTAGGTTCTCACCTTGAGACCATAGGATTGAGCCTTGCCCTGAGTATAGAGGTACCTTTATGGTACTGATTAGGGTTTACAGTATAGGTAGATGTTTGCAGATCGATCTTCCGAGGAGGATTTCACCCCAACATGAGAGTGGACCAGATGGAGTATATCAGTGTATGCTCATCTTTATTTATAGCCTTGCTTGAGAGTCTACCACAGCGGTAGTAGTCATGTGAGTTGAGATTAGTACTACAAATCGGTACGGGACGGCAGGTCACACACCACTGAAGAGCGGACGAGACACGCGTCAAACCTCACTATAAGTCCCCGTAGACTTGAGGGGAGACAGTGGTTCTTTGGGTCGTTTGAACCCCGCCCGTTTAGAAGTGCGTGACTAGTACGGTATCGAGAAACATGTGCCTACTGTTAGCTGATTAAACTAGAGCCACTTAGGAGCCGTTTCTGAGATTTGTCATTGATTGACTATTCCACAGCCTGATCACCTGTGGCATAGTGAATTATGGTGATCTTAGAGACAAGTCCACAGACCTACCAATATTTTGGGCCACCCAATATGTTACATAGGGATTTTATCTCCCTACTATTTGCATGAGACCTTAACCTTACCATAGATAAGAGTTGTGCAGCAGAAGCGTGTGGGCCCATAACCCACAGGTCCCAGGATCCCCAGTTTACCTAGCATCAGATATTACATGTGAGGATGAGATGTCCCCATTGAGAGTTCTTGAGCAGTGTGATTAGATTTCCATGAGATTCAGCCTCCCTTCCTATAACCTAGAGATGTCAGACATAGTAGAGTTTTCACTTGAGGATTCCCACTCACCCTTGTATGTATCAGTTCTACCATCAGTTTATCCAGAGGATTGAGATGAGTATACATTGACCAGAGCACATAGCACAGAGCACATGCCACAGACCAGATGCAGACTCCACAGTCCCATACAGAGTATGTTATCATACTCCTTGAGACACGCTGTGTATGTACAGGTGTTCTCGCCTCCTTTCAGCAGTAGTTAGTAGTTGTATAGATAGCCACCTGAGCCATAGTATGCAGTAGAGTCATAGCAGCTATCCTTGTTCTCTTATAGAACAGAGTGAGATACATGACTCAGGACCGAGTCAACTAGAACCAAGTGAGCGGTCCAGTTCCTTGTATAGGGACACCTGAGAGTTGGACCTAGACTGGCGACAGTGAGCCGTGCAGCTCATTAGGGTATCCACCGTACTTAGCAGGAGACTCATAGCAGGCCTTGAGGTGACTGTAGGACCTAGAGTAGAGTTCCTGCGAGTACATGTAGGTGACTGTTCACAGATGACGATTAGAGGGACATGGGTAGATGTTAGCAGGTAGGTCTTACCCTCGGCGTAGTTTTCCAGACATAGCCCAGATTAGAACCTTGCGATACTCTAGAGTATTTGCTTGACCAACCCAGTAGGCCCTTAGGGGTGATCTAGGTTTTTCCGCCGAGTTAGCAGTAGGGATCAGAACAGAAGAGCATGAATGATGGTAATGTCAGAACAGACATAGGACAGCTATAGAATCCAGAATGTTTGAGATGGTCAACATCACAAGCATGAACTCGCCATGACAGCGCCAGCTATAGTCAGTGAGGATGTATATGGCTATCGAAGCAGTAGAGGATACAACTGATGTGTATCCTAGCTTCCAGGTAGTAGTTTCAGCAGAACCTCCTTGAGTTAAAATTTCGAGGACGAAATTTTTATAAGGAGGGAAGGTTGTAAAACCCACGATTCGAGTTAGGGTTTTATATTCAGAACCGGTCGGGTCGACCGTTATTTTTCGAGTTGAGTCAGTTTCAGGACACGTGTACCGAGCCGACGCCGGTCGCGTGTATGAGCTATGAGGGTCATGCGTACCCAAGTATATGATGATAACGTCATGAACACAGCAGAACAGAATGAGTTATCAGATATATGAGAGTATGCCAGTCATTTTTTTTATTTTATTTTTATATATAGTGGATCGTAGAATTAGTTTTAGGCCGTTTACCGCGTTAGGACGCGTTACGGGCATTTTGGGTGGGTTGATAGTTCTAGAGCATATCATTATAATGTTTTGGTGTTGTTTGATTTTACGGGATTTTTCCCGATTTTTATGAATTTTTTTAGGATTTAATACGACTTAGTTATTATACTTGACTCGAGCCGGAGACGAGTCAAGTATTATTTACGAGTTTGCCACCACACTTTTCACCCTCGACTTTTTCCTTTCCCCTCGCCCAAACCCTCGCCCGCGCCGCCCCTGTTCGCGCGCCACCGCCGCCGCTGTCGGCGCCGCCTGGCCGTCGACCGACGCCGCCCAGCTCGGCGACGACGTCGCCCTGCCGCCCCGACCAGGTCCGGCCCCCATCGGGCCGCCGCGACGCCGGAACGCCATGCGCACGACGCCGCGGCCGCGTTGTGGTTCGCGTCGCCGATCGCGCCGCCGGCGACCGTCGCCGCCATGATCAGGTGGTCGCCTCGAGCGTCCTCGACCACCCAGCGACCCTCCCCGACCGGAACGGAGGCCGTCGCCGCCGTGGCCGGCCGGATCTAGCGACCCATCGCCGCCGGCTCTGTTTTAGCCATTTTCCGGCGAGCCGCCGCCTCCGTTGGCCATGTCGACGTCATAGATGAGTCGGGCTCGCCGAGCCGGTTCCGAGGGTACCCTACACGACCCCTTTCCAGACTAGTAGACGCCGCCGGCGATTGTCGCCGGAAAACCACCGGAAGTCGCCGGAAAACCGCCAGTAGCTGCCGGAAAACCGCCGGAAAATCGGAATTTCTGGAATTCGCCGGAATTCACCGGATCTTCCGCGGGGCTCACCCAGTGGAGCCCGATCGAGCTTCGGACGCCGATGAGCGCCGAATTTGAGCTCCGAGACGCGCGACGGAACCCTAGCCGTCGCCGATTGCCGACGACGTGAGGTATAATTACCTCCGATTGATTTATTTAAAATTGATGATGATTGTTAGCATAGCATGCTAGGGTTGATTAATTATCATGATGAATGCTTAGATTATGAATGAAGTGATGAGTGCATGATGTGATTAATGACTAATTAGGGATGAAATGATAAGTTACATGCATGATTTGAATGGATGAATGTAGGTGATCTAATGAGATAAATCGAGTATGAGCATGATAATCGAGTACGACGTAACTTAGAAAAACAGTAATAAAATTGGTATGAATAGGATGAGTTAGGATTAATTATTTTTATGATTTTATGATTGTTATTGTTGATGGATGCTTGCATTGTGATTGTGATGTGTGTTGAGTTTGATGCATCATTTAGTTAGCGGGCGTTAGTATTTAGTTTTGATGTGTAGGTACGGAGTAGGAGCTCGCCGCCTAGGCGCGATGACACGCTTGGAGCTTCTACCAGGTCCGTTTAGGACTCGTCTTGTTTTACGCTCTTCCATTGTATGTTTATTTTATTATTGCAGGGCGGGTTAAGTGGCGTTTTATTGGATCCCACTTAACTCGGGCCATTTAATCGAATATTTCCGGATTAATAACCCCTCGAGGATGAGATCCCTCGAGGATGATTTCGAAAACAAGATCCACCACAAGTTGCCTTCGGGCCTATTATATGAATCCCTTCCCAGGCCTATATATATAGTTTTATCGAGTTTTCAGTGAGACGAGAGATGGAGAAACCGACTGCACGTACCATGCAGAGGATGCCGTGACAGTCAAAGCGGGCTCTGGATTAGTGCCAGCGGACTGTTCCATTCCCGAGGGATCCTGACAACTCCGCGTTTGAGTTCCTCACACCCGGAGAACGTGGAGGTTTACGGGTACTGTTTAGTACAGCGCATGTCCGGACTTGTGGTTCAAAGGGTACTAAAGGCGACTGCCTGAGAGTACTCGGCCTTCGTGCTCAAGGCCAGGAGAGATATGGAGGTTCGGAGAGGGCTTAGGATAAAGTTTCATGAGAAGTACTGAAAAAGAAGTGCTGAGAGTAGCACAGTACCAGCAGCAGAGCAGTAAGTTCGGGATGCTACCGGGTCTGCAGCCCAGTGGCTCCTCAGTAGTGCCCTTCAGAGTGTTCACGTGGAGTATGATGTTTTCTTTCAGATGAGAGTTTGCTCTCATAGCCAGTTTGTTATAGTTATTTTATTTTCCGGACCAGTAACGCTTGTTACTGACGTTTTTCTTATATATATGTAGGTGATAAGCACGAGATGGATGAGCCAGCTGGGACGGAGGAGCAATAAGGTCTTCTGCACACACACATTGGGTGATTAAATATTTAATGTTTTGTTATGATATTATTTTATACACATGCTATGAGTAAATGTTTGAGCATGATGATATGATATGAAATGAAATGTTAAGACACGATAACAGAATGCAAAATATGATCAGAGTTGCGCAGCAGAGTGGGTTGAGACCCAAGTTTTAAAATAAGTTACAGCATGTTAGATTTTATATTTTATATGAATGAAATTATTTGATATATGGTTAGATATATATTTGCATATGTATATTTGACAGGGTGGCCCCTAATTGCATTTTTAGGGGAAACTCTATCCGTTATATTTCAAAGTTTTCATTAATTTTTATCGGGATTGTCTTGGTGTGCACTCTGATTTGTATGTCATTCATGTAGTACCATGTTAGGGTTTTGTGTATTCATCCATGCATTGATGAGTTGTATCTTCATCTTAAGACGCCGAGATTGGATCCGTATGAGTTAGGTTCGGGTTAGCCGACCTAACCGGGGCCGGTAACATGCCGGTTCGGTTCACGAGTGTGGACCGGATTTGGGGTGTTACACTGGTGTAGAGGCACTCTGATGGCACCTTTGCATTGGGTGCAATTCACATGCACCTAGGGTTTATACTCGTAGCGTTGTTGGATGACCTCAAGAGCCGCACCACGGGGCACAAGAGGGACTAGAATCTGCCAAAAAGGTTTTAAATGCACAACAAGAAATTTAGACCTATGAGAGACATGATCCTAAACCTAACTAGATAACTCAAATAAAAACATAAAATAAGAGTCGGGCCGAAGTAGCGTCCAACTAGGCGGCGCTAAGCACAGGGGGAGACTAGGACCATGGCTCACACATAACATACCATACAGGAGAGTCCCAACCATGGTCACAGTGACGCAACCTCTAGCCAACCGAGGACCACCATGCCACTAGAAGAGGCAGTGTCCTAGTTTTTGTTAGTCAATGCAATGAGAGCCGTCGGCGAGACAATCACTGTGACAGTCATTGCAGCAAAAGTAGTCGGTAAGAAAGAGATGCAGCAATTGCCAGGTTAGTTGAAGTTCAAATACAAATGCAGAACAACCAAGAGGAATTTAGGAGAGAGCTCAACTAGATAGCTCTTTTCATAGCCAGAGCTGGGAAGAGACCAATAGTGGATGAAGAGGCACGAGAAGAGCCAGCAGTTCCCATGGGTCCTCTGCCATCGCCTCCTCCTCCATCGCCACAATAGAGGGCTACTCCAACAATGGCTCCTCTAATTGACCAATTTTAGGTGAGAATGGGACCAGATGTCAATGAACCCACCGTAGCATGTAGTGGGCATACTGCAGGTGGAAGTGAAGCTGCAAGATGTGACATTGTACTAGCAGGTACAGGACCATAGTTTTTGTAGTATGAGGTAACAGAAGGATCAAACAGATCAGTAGATTCAAGAAATCTTGAGCTGTGGCAATATGAAAGGTTCATAAAGAATGGTGGACAACTTTCCATTGGGAAGTTAGATGTGGAAGAGGCATTCCTGTGGACATCATCAGCCATAGGAGTGTTTGGGAGTATGGGATGCCCAATGGAGCACAGAGTACGTATCATTATAGGGGCATTCTAGGATGAAGCTAGAGTATGGTGGGATTTAGTGCAGAATTTCACATTTGCTCACCGTCAACCCTAGGAAATCACTTGGGAGGAATTCAAACGGACTTCGATGGAAAGTTCTTTACGCCAAATTTCAAGAAGAGGAAGGCGTGAGAATTCCAAACATTGAGGCAAGGACCCATGACGGTGGTGCAATACGAGACTAGGTTTAGAGCTCTGGAGAGATTTACACTAGATTTGGTTCCCACCAAAGGAAGAACTATAGAGCATTTTTATGTTGGCCTCCATCATGAGTTCAGGATGGTCTATTTGGATAGCAAGTTTGCTACCTTTAGTGATGCTGTGAAAGCTGTAGGTGAGGTAGAGCGCACCAGGATTTTAACCATAGGTAGCAACATCCAAAGCCTAATCAGCCATAGTAGGGAGCACAACAAAGACGTTGAACAAACGCACTCGTTGCTATGAGGGCTATGGATAGCCAAGTCCAGGGCTATAGAGCTCCTTTCTATCAGAATTACCAACGTCATCATAGTGGTGAATGCAGAGTAGGCACAAATATTTGTTATAGTTGTGGTTAGCCAGGACATCGAGCTGTAGATTGCAGAGTAACACTGGGGTATGTTATAGTTGTGGTCAACTAGGGCATAAATCCGTGACTTGTCCAACTGGCCAGACCCAACAGCTGGCTCGTAGCGCCTCAATAGAGACTTGCACTCCAGCCTCCCATCAGCAACCACAGCAGCGAGGCCAACAAGGCCAAGGTCGAGGCCAAAGAGGCGAAGACCAACAACCACCAAGATAGTAGCAGAGGGGACAGAACCAGAGAGGGTGGTACATACATGTCTGCAGGGCAAGCTAGACAGTAGAGGGGTTAGGCAATAGGCACTGCTAGCTCAGAATTAGGCTGTACCACTAGCAGTACCTCTTGCCCTAGCACAATAGCAGCTAGTGAGGATGTATGCAGCCAATGTGGTGAGGCACTTGAGGATACGATAGTCATGACAGGTACTCTTAGTAGGCTTTATGCTAGCATGAGCCTTATTTGATTCTGGTTGCACACACTCATTTATTTCGCACACGCATAGAAGTAGAATTGGATATAAGATAGAAGAGTTAGGGCCTTCACTATTAGTATCCACTCCCGCCGATAGTGTGATGGCGACGGGTGAGTGTGTGTGTAATGTCCTTGTTGAGATTCAACAGCGACAACTTGTAACTGATTTGATATTGTTCAAGCTACAAGAATTTGATGTGATATTTGGAATGAACTGGAAGTCCAAGCAAGGAGCCTTGATAGATTGCCAATAATAGACGATAACTTTCTGCCATGGAAGATGCCACTTTCTCTTCCAAGGTTAGGGTAGAGATAGAGAACAAGGATAGATATCCTATAAGCATGCAGTGAGATAGTTAGATAGAGGCAGTGAACTGATAATGGCAGCGTTAGTTTTGGCTGAGCAGAGTGGTTCAGGGGACAAGCTGAGCATTGACGAGATTCCAGTAGTAAGAGAATTCACTGACGTATTCGTATAGGAGATTACTGGATTGCTGTCAGATAGAGAGTTAGAACTTGCCATTGAGCTGATGCCTAGAATAGCACCAATTTCTAGAGTTCTGTATAGGATGGCACCTATTAGGCTCAAGGAACTTAAGGAACAGTTACAGACACTATTGGATCAAGGATTCATCAGATCGAGTGTTTCCCCATGGGGTGCACCAGTGTTATTCGTGAGGAAGAAGAATGGAAGTATGCATTTATGCATCGATTACATGATGCTAAACAATGCCACTATTAAGAATAGATACCCTCTTCCTCGCATTGATGACCTATTTGATTAGTTGAGCTCAGCAGTCGTCTTCTTAAAAATTGATTTGAGGTTAGGATACTACCAATTGAAGATTAGGAGTATAAGACATTCCGAAGACTGCATTCAGGACCAGATATGGACACTACGAGTTTTGGCCATGCCTTTTGGATGGACCAATGCTCCAATAGCATTTATGGACTTGATGAAAAGAGTATTCAGTCCATATTTGGACCAGGTTTTGATCGTCATTGTAGACGACATACTGGTATACTCTTCGTCGAGGGAAGAGCATGACCAACATCTGAAGAGTGTTGCAGACGTTGAGAGAGCATAGGTTGTATGGGAGGAAGTTTTCAAAGTGTAGTTTTTGGCTGTCAATGGTGAACTTTCTTGGCCATATCATCTCAGCATCAAGCATCTCGGTAGACCTAGCCAAGATAGAAGCAGTAGTATAGTGGGAATAACCGAAGACACCTACGGAGGCTCAGAGTTTCCTATGCCTAGCTGGGTACTATAGATGGTTAATTCAGGGTTTCCCTTCCATAGCAATCCGTCTTACATGGTTGACTAGGAAGGAGTAATGGTTCAAATGGATGGAGGAATATGATCAAAGTTTTAGGACGCTGAAGGAGAGATTGACTTCGGCGCCTATCCTCACATTACTCGAGGGACACAAGAATTTTGTAGTTTACACAAATGCCTCTGAAATTGGACTAGGTTGTGTTTTGAAGTAGAAGGATAAGGTTATAGCTTATGCATCTCGCCAGCTCAAGGTGCATGAGCGTAATTGATCTAAACACAACCTGGAGCTTGCAGCAATCATATTTGACTCAGAATATAGAGGCATTACTTGTATGGAACATCTTTCAGACTTTTGATAGATCATTAGAGTTTGAGATATATCTTTATGCAGAAGGATTTGAACAGCAGATAGAGAATATGGATAGAGATGTTAGTAGATTACAAGATTGACATAGCGTACAACGAGGGCAAAGAAAATGCGGTAGCAGATGTATTGAACAAGAAGCCAAGAGTTTAGTACTTCGCAGGATTGGCAGCAATGTTAGTGACTCAATACAATACGGGTCAGAGATAGTTAGTTGGAATGATGGCGCAACTGACCATTTAGCCGAGTGTACTTGAGCAGATCAGGATTGTATAGGAACCATATCCACAATTGAAGTAGTGGTTGGAACAGGGAACACATCAAGAATTGGCGAAAGATGTAGATGGGTTAGTTAGACTAAGAGGTCAACTCTTTGTGCTAAATGTTCTAGAGCATCTTGGACATCGAAGTATGATTCTTCATGAAGCTCACACGTCGAGATGCTCAATGCATATAGATGGATTGAAGATGTACCACGATATCTGATGAACAAATTGGTGGCCAAGAATGAAGAGAGAGGTATACGACACAATTGCCAGATGTTTGGTGTGCCAGCTTATGAAAGCCAAACAAGGTGAATGCTACTACCATTGGAAACCCCTAGAGTGGAAGTGGGAGAGCATACCATACGATTTTGTAGTCAGTTTACCTAGGACCCGCCTACAAAAGGACGTAGTATGGTTCATAGTAGATCGACTCACAAAGAACACACACTTCATACCAATTAGGATAGATTACACACTGACCACTTTGGCTACCCTGTACCGAGACCAGAACTCAGGCTACATGGAGTGCCACAGGAGATTATATCAGACAGAGATCCAAGGTTCACATCTCAATTTTGGAAAGCTTTTCAGGTAGCTATGGGCATTGAATTGAGATTCAGCACATCCTTTCACCCTCAGACAGATGGGCAGACTAAGAGAACCATACAGATCCTAGAGGATTTACTCCGAGCATGCATTTTGGATTTCAGAGGAAGTTTGGAAGAACACTTACCTCTAGTGGAGTTCTCCTACAACAACAGCTATCAGACCACGATAGGAATGACACCATTCGAGGCATTATAAGGCAGACCATGTTGATCCCCGGTGTGTAGGGTATAGGGCAGTGAGCTAGTAGTAGTTAGGCCAAAGATGATCCAGTAGACAAAGGATGTGGTAATGCGGATCAGGAGGAGAATGAGGTCAGCTCATGATAAGTAGAAAAGTTATACTAATCAGTGCAGACATAAGGTTCATTTCATGTAAGGAGATCACATTCTCTTGAAGGTCTCTTCGACTAAGGGAACACGAGATTCGGGACGTGATGGAAACTTAGCCCGCGATATATTGGACCATTTGATGTGATCGAGCGGATTGGACCAATGGCTTACATGCTAGCATTGCTGCCTCACCTATCAGTTGTGCACAATGTCTTCTATGTGTCGATGCTAAAAAAGTACCATCTAGATAACTCGCATGTTGTCAGCTTCAGAGAGATAGAGTTGCAACCAAACCTAACATATCCAGAAGAAGTAGTTTAGATTGTGGATCACAGAGTGAAGATTCTCCGAAGAAAAGAAGTTCCCCAAGTACAAGTGCAATGGACTCGAAGAGGAGTTGAAGAACCTACATGGGAACACGAAGATGAGATGAAGAAGCGATACCCGGAGATATTCAAGCAACCAGCTTCACAACCAGGTACCAGTCGGTTCGACCGTTGGTTCGAGTCGAGTCAGTTTCATGAACCGCATGCTGAGTCGAGGCCAGCCGTGAGTTATGAGCGATGAGAGTCAGGTGTACGTGAATATATGATGATAACGTCGAGAAGATGGTGAGAAATGAGTTATCAGAATATATGAAGTATGCAGTATTTTTTTTCTTTTTATAAGTTTGATCGTAGAAATAGTTTTAGGCCGAATAACACGTTAGGACACGTTGGATTATATTCGGGTGGGTTATTAGTTATAGAGCATGTCATTTGGATGTTGTGCTTGTTTTATTTTATGAGATTTTTCCAAAATTTTCTAGATTTTTTTTAGAATTAATTACGAACTAGTTATTATTTTGACTCGAGTAGGAATTGAGTCAATACTTAATTATGAAACTGCCATTGAGGGTATTTTTCTCCCTCCCGACACTTACCCTCCTAAAACCCTCGCCGTTGTGTGTTGCCGTCACCGCCCTGCCGCCGATCGACGCCGCTTCGCCTTCCGTGCCGTCGTCGTGACGCCCTGACCGACCCCGGCCATCGATCGCCTACTGGTGCGCCGCCGCCGCTGTGACCTCGACAACCACCCCCTCGCTGTCGCCGACATTTCCCCCATCATCCTGACCGCCGTCTAGGCCGGCCGTAGCCCCGATCGGAGCACGCCGCCACCGCCGCCCATTTTCGACGCCGTCATCGACGACCATCGCCGCCTCGGCTACCCTGCTTGACACCACCATTGGACCAAGCTCATCAAGCTGGTGCCGATAGACCCCCTGATTTCCCGTCCCGAAACATCGCCGGAAAACCGCTGGAATTTGCAGAAAAACTGCCGACACATGCCGGAAAACCACCAGAACCGCCGGAAAATTGGATTCGTGGGAAATTCGCCGGATCATCCGCCGAACACACCCGGTCCAATCTGATCGGACTTTGGACGCCGCTAGGGTGCCGAATTCGAGTTTCGAGCCACGAAACGGAAACCCTAGCCGTCGCCAATTTTCGACGATGCGAAGTATAATTTATTTTAACTTAATTATTTGAAAGTATTGATTATTAGAATTGCATGCTAGGATTGGTGAATTGTGTGTTATAATAATATATATAAATGTAGATTTGATTAAGGATAAAATATGAAATTTGTTTGATTGAGTGGTGTTAAAAATGGAGGCTAAGAAACTAATTAGGGTAACTAGGTAATGATCATGATCTAATGCAAACTAGCCTAAGTAGAGTTGCTAGAATTGATATAGGTTGATGTGTGTTGATTGATGCGTGATTGTGTTGATTGTGTATGCATGCTATAGGATGTGTGATTCATCATGCGGGCGTTAGTTTTTAGCTTGATTATGTAGGTACGGTGTAGGAGCTCGCCGCCTAGGCGCGTGGACCCGTTTGGAGCTTCTACCAGGTCCGTTTAGGACTTGTTCTCTGTTTTACGCTATTCTATTGTGTATTTGATTTATCATGTGCAGGACGAGTTTAAGTGGCATTTTATCGGATCCCACTTAACTCGGGCCATTTAGCCAACAGTTCTTTTCGGATTAATAACCCTCGAGGATGAGATCCCTCGACTTTGTTTTCGAACTTCAGATCCAGCTCACGTTGCCTTCGGGCCTATTGTATAAATCCCAACCCAGACCTATATATATGTATAGTTTTCGCGTTTTTGTGAGAGATTGAATGAGGGAAATCCGATTACCGTGCTACGCGAGCGGGCACGTGTGAGTCGATAGTGGGCTCTGGAATGGTGTGCGAGCCATTTCATTCCCGAGGGATCTTGACAACTCCACCTTTGAGTTCCTCAAACCCGGAGAAGTGTGGAGGTTCACGGGTATTGCATTGCAGCAGCATGTCTAGACTTGTGGTTTCAAAGGGTACTAAAGATGACTGCCTGAGAGTGCTTGGCCTTCGTGCTCAAGGCCAGGAGTAATATGGAAGGTGCAGAGGGCGGAAAGGAATGAGATTTGATGCGAGAAGCGATAGAGAAATAGCCAAGGTATGAGAATGAGAAAGAAAGGGGGACGCTGTCGACCCGAGGGCGACGGCTCCGATATGTGCCCTAATGAGAGTTCTTGAGGAAGTATATGGTTTCATTCAACAGGAGAGTTTGCTCTCCTGTGCCAGATTGATATTAGTTATTTTCCGGGCCGGTAACACTCGTTACTGACGGTTTTTCTATATATATGTAGGTGAGGAATGCGAGTGATGAAAGCTGTCGGGACTGCGGAAGAGCAGCACAGAACCACACACATGTAACTGCCCCATGTAACGTATAATGATGATGTGTTAATGCTATGTGAATGATAATGTAGACGTGTTTGTTTGGATGAATTGCCCGTTATGAAATGAACGGATAGATGATGAGCAGGGACTTGAGTTCAGCCTCGGCTTAGATGAAAACAAATGAGATAATAATGGAATGTCGCGGTAGATATATTATGTTTTGTTGTATTTTGATAAAATATTTATATACCTTTGTTGGTGGACAGGTTGGCCCTTATGGCACTTTTACAGGAAATTCTGTCCGTTTTTACGTAGTAATATATATTTTCTTTTGGTTTATCATTTATTGTTTTGTCTTATTTTTGCTTGTACATCATAGCATGTATGTAGGACCGTGTTAGAACCTAATTGTTCCCATTCATGCATTTCATGTTTGCATCTCCATCTTGAGACGCCGAGGGCAGATCCGGGTTGGCTTAACCGAACCTAGTAGATTAGCGAACGGTTCGGTCACCAGTGACATTTCCGGGTCGGTTCACGGGTGAGCCGAAACGGGGTGTTACATCTTGAGTTAAAATTTCCAGAACAAAATTTTTCTTAGGAGGGAAGGTTGTAAAACCTGTGACTCAAGTCAGAGTTTTACATTAGCAAACCAGTCGGTTCAACTGTTAGTTCGAATCGAGTTAGTTTCATGAACTATGTGCTAAGTTGAGGCCAGTTGTAGAGTCATGAGCGATGAGGGTTAGGTGTACCTGAATATATAATGGTAACGTTAGAAAGATGGTGAAAAATAAGTTATCAAAATATATGAAAGAATGTAGTATATTTTTATGTATTTATTCGTAAAATTATTTTTAGGTTGAATAATGCATTAGGACACGTTATAAGGCAATTTGGGTGGGCTATTAGTTATAGAATATGTCATTGTGATGTTGTGGTGTGTATTATATTTTAGGGGATTTTCTCTATTTTTTAAGATTTTTTTTACGATTTATTATGAGTTAGTTATTATTTCTAACACGAGTCAGAGTCGAGTCAACTTTTATTTATCTTATCGCCACCGAACTATTTCTTCTCCCCCCCAACACCTTTCCCCTCCAAACCCATGCCACCGCACTTGTGCTTGCCACTGACGCCACCGCCGACGCCTATCCATGCCGCTGGGTCTCGGCGTCCCGTTGCCGTTCAGCCCTGAGCAGCCTCGGCTGCTGGCCTCCACAACGCTAGAAAGCCAATGTGGTTGTGCCGCACTCCCATCACTGATTCGCCGCTGGCCACCGTTGCTGCCGCTGTCCAGTCACCGACCCTCCTGTGACCTTCCACGACCGGAGCGAGCCCAACGCCGCCCATCTTGGCCGGATCCCATCATCCCACCACTGACTGCCCCTATTTTACCTTTTTCCGGTGAGCTGCTGCCTTCGCCAACCTTGTTGACATCGTAGACTTGTCAGGCTCGCCAAGTTGGTGTCAATGGTACCCCATACCACCACCATCCCACTGGAAACAATCACCGAAAAATAGTGGAAAAGCACCGAAAAATCGATGGAACCTGCCGGAAAATCGGATTTGCTGGAATTCGCCAGATCCTCCACTGAACTCATCTAGTTGAACCTGATCAAACTTTGGGCACTGCCGAGCGCTAAATTCGATCTCCAAGACGTGTGAAAAAACCCTTGCCGTCACCGATTGCTAATGATGAGTTGTATAATTACCTCCGATTTAATTATTTAAAATTGATAATTATCGTCACATCATACTAGTATTGATTGATTGATATGATGAATGCCTGATTCTGAATGAAGTGATGATTTGCAGGATTTACTTGATAGTACATGGATGTTAGTGATCTAAGTAACTTAAATCTGAGCCTGCTAATTGACCATAACGTAACTTAGAAAAACATAATGAAATTGGTATGAATAGGATGAGTTAGAATTATTTTTACATTGATGATTATTGATTGTTTGATGGATGATGATTGTGTTGTGAGTGTGATGTCAAGATGAGTTTGATGCATCATTCAGTTAGTGGGAGTTATCTTTTAGTTTGATGTGTAGGTACTGAGTAGGAGCTCGTTGCCTAGGCATGAGGACACGCATGGAGCTTCTGCCAGGTCTGTTTAGGACTCGCTCTCGATTTATTGTCTCATTCTATCATGTTTTGTTTATAACAAGAAAGAGGACGTGTCGAGTGGTGGATTTATTGTATCCCACTCCGCATGGGTCATTTAGCCGATCATATTTTTCGGATTAATAACTCTTGAGGATGAGATCCCTTGATTATGTTTTTGAAACTCAAATCTAGCTCACGATGCTTTTGGGCCTATTTTACTAAATTCCCTTCCCAGGCCTATGTATAAGTATTTTTTGCATATTCACTGAGATGTGTGATGAGGGAAACCAACGGCCACGTCTTGAGATAAGGCATGTATTGTCAAAGCGAGCTCTAGAACAGGTGAGCATCTACTCCATACCTGAGGGATCCTTATAACCCCACCTTTGAGTTCCCAGAGAAGTGTGGAGGGAGGTTTACAGGGTACTACTATGCAGAGCATGTCTAGACTTGTGGCATAAAAGGGTACTAAAGGTGTATGCTTAAAAGTACTCAGACTTTGTACTTAGGGTCAGGAGTAATATGGAGGATGTAGAGGGCGAGAGGAAAGAGAAAGATTTTCTTGCACAAAGGGATAGTTTAAATGACCAAGGAAAGAGAATGTCATGGAAAGAGAATGATATGGAAAGGGGATGCCGCCGCCTGAAGTTGATGGCTCCCATTATTGCCCTTATGAGAGTTCTTGAAGAAGTGTATGAGGTTTTTTTCAACAAGTGGGTTAGCTCTCATGTGTCAGTTTGTTATTAGTTATTTCTGGACCAGTAACATTCGTTATTGATGTTTTTTATTATATATGTAGGTGAGAACCACGAGGAATGAGCTTTGTTGGGACTGCGGAGGAGCTGCACTAAAATCACGCACATATGTACTTGCCCAGTGTATGTAATGATGATGATGAGTAGATGAAATTAATATGCTATTATGTGAATTATTATAAGTATTTTGCTTGTGAATGAAAATGGAAAGTTGAAAATGAACACGGTAAGCTACAGAGTGAGGAAAACTAGAATGAGAAGAACATACTAAGTTTGGACTGTGTTTTTGGTTTTATTATTACAAATATATATACTGATTATTGTTGATAGGGTGGCTCCTATTGCACTTTTAAGGGATACTCTGTCCATTTTGTTTTAAAAATTAACTATTTTCTTTTAAAATTTTTGTTTGTTTGGTCTGTTTGTTTACTTGTTTGCATATTATGGCATGCATGTAGGACAATGTTAGAACCCAAACATCTCATCCATGTTTTGCATGTTGCATCTCCATCTTAAGACGCCAAGGGTAGATCTGACTTGACTTAACCAAATCAAGTAGATTAGCGAATGGTTCGGTCGCCGTTGACATTTCTGGGTCAGTTCACGGGTGAACCAAAATGGGGTGTTACAGAAGTGGTATCAGAGCTAACTCTTGGTTGATTAAGATGGTATATGCATTATAGGTTATATGTCTACAAAAGCTGCTCCAAGCTGTACCGATGGGTATTTTTCTATCTAAATATTTTTGGTATACAGATTTTCTTACCAAACACTAGTGTGACAGGGTGATCAGATTAGAGTAGGAAGTACCAAGAGGATGGTGAACCAAACTCGTAGGATGCAGATTAGGGCCCCATCCCCTCCATTGCCTAGACAGGAGAGTCCCGACCATGGTCACAGTGACACAACCTACCCCAAGACTTATAACCCTATTGGCTTGGCTAAACTTGGAGAGGCTTGAGGAGGATGGGAGGAGTTGGGGAAGAAGTGGAGAGGAGTGGAGAAGGAGGGAAGGTCGGGTGGAAGAGACAAAAGGGGAGAAAATGGTGGAGAAGGTTTGCATTTATAGAAAAGGAAACAACTCTAGTGCAAGGATGCTCTCCCAGCGCCTTTGCGCTGGCTTCTACAAGCCGGACCATGGATTTGTTAGACCCAGGCCACGTCTCTCAAAGTCGTTAGCACAACATGTTTGTGGTAGAATAGGGGGAAATTTTTTAAATTTGGGTGGAAGAGTACTAGGCCAATGCCGTTGAGCTCAAACCTGGGCCTTGACCAAAAAGGATTGGCGTAAGGGCACTCCTAGGGTGCCATTGCCCTAGAGCGTCGTTGCGCCAGAGCTTGGTGTAGAGGCACTGTGATGGCACCTTTGCGTTGGGTGCAATTCACACACACCTAGGGTTCATTCTTGTAGGGTTCTTGGATGACCTCAAGAGCTGCACCGCGGGGCCCAGGAGGGACTAGAATTGACCAAAAGGGTTTTAAATCCGCAACAATAAATTTAGACTTGTGAGAGACATGATCCTAAACTTAACTAGACAACTCAAATAAAAACAGAAAATAAGAGTCGAGGTAGAGTAGCGTCCAATCGGGTGGCGCCAAGCACCGGAGGAGACTAGGACCATGGGTCACACATAACATACTATGCATATGCTTGCGACAAAAAGGGTCGGGCAAGTAACTTGATCAGGGTTGCTACCAAACTGAAGCTAAAACTGTCAGGCGAAAAGCATGGGTTTTTTCAAACTCCCACACTTACGAAAATTCTACTCCTAGAATTCACATAACGAGGTACCCACACTGCGGTTATAGGACATTAACATACCATACAAATGGCTCTACATACACAAGGTGTAGGGAGTTACCATAATATACCGTTATGGAGCACACCGTTGACAAGATGTCTCGTTAACAATACAAATGGCACTAACCATACTACTAAGGAAACATACTACCAATGAGGCACATTGCCATCAAATACATCATATGAGATCATACCGTTGCGTACCACTTGGGCATACATGCCAAAAGCGAGTTTGACTTTGTCAAAGGCTTATATCATGTATATATCCATATACGTAACTAAAGCATGTGATCATACGCACCTCTCCATAGAAGGAGGGATGTAGTCTAAGCTGTGCTCATGGGGGAAAAAGTGATTTAAAAGAATCCACCGCATATCTCTGAAAATATGAGGTGACTAGAGGTCAAGCTGGCCTTGCATTGTATATTGGTATATAAAGTGATACCTTATCACAAAGGAATCATAATTAGCCTCAAAAACCGAAATATAGTAAGTGTGTAATCTACAAAGTGTACTAAGGGACTGAAAAGGTGCCCACCCAAGGAGGTTGTGTATAAGATATAATAATTATGTTATCGCCTATAGGTGCATAATGAGAAAAGTGGATATGAGGATAAGGTGATATATAAAAATATGGATGGCCAAGTTAGTGTCCACTCTGAAGAATTAATGTTGCTGGTTACCGTAGATCTGACCATAACCCTAGAAAGTACAATGCAAGAATCCATAAGGACGACTTCTAGATCTCTAGGCTAATCATTAAACACTAGACAAGTGTTTCTCGATTGAGTACAAGTTACGTACACTCTAGTAAATGGGGAACAATTGTCCCAAAGAAACACTATCGTGCCTTGGGTCAACGGGAACCCATGGGGGGTAGAATAATTGGCTCATCCCTTCGTTAGTGTTTATAACCGGAAAACCTGTAGTAATTTATAGTATTCTGCTCGGCTCACTTAGCTACTACCACTGTGGTATACTTACAAGAAGGGTTATAAAATGACCATATGTAGAGCACTTACAACGTAAAGGTGCACACCATAGAACTACATAGCACTGCACTCCCACATCTGCCTAGATGCTAGTGTAAGTAATTTGGAACTCTGACCTCGTATGTCCACTTTAGTCGTTGCCCATCCTTCTAACTATATGCTAAACTCTATCTTACTCATCCATTGTACTATGAAGCTGACATTCATACTGATCTTATTATCGTACACTAGGTCTTCAATGTAGTACTATCATGTCATTTTGACTTCTGGTTCTTATTACTTAATTGCTAGTCATGTTGTTCAATCCTTATTTCTTGTACATAGTTCCTGACATACTGTCTACCTATCCTCTTATTTCATTGTGTAACTATGTTATACACCTGTGCACCGGTCTATCATATTACTAACCTACTGTAGTATAGTTGCTCGGACAGGGGTCATGTTAATCGGATAGCAGTTGGGCTAGTTGAACGATGGTTGAGCTACACAAATGGTGATCAAGCAATTCAAATAGTGGTCGAGTTACTTGGTCCGGGATTGAGCTATATGAATAACAGTTGAGATACTCAGGCGACGATTGAGCTACTCTATGTACCTGCATGCTACTATAAGGCAATCAACTATCGAATGCTACTAGCCTTCATGTTGTCTACCCATCTTAACTCATTCCCTACTATAGCCATTTGACTATCGTATCATTCTCATACTGCCACTTATGGCTCGTAATAATCCTTACTCAGGTTGTGATATTTCTGATCAAAATACTATGATTATCCATACTCGATCATCACAAGTCTCATGGACTCACTATGGTAAGTTGTTTCCTATAGAGTAGGTCTTCTTGGTGCGTACCTATGCTCTGAACCCCATGCAATACTATGCCCATCGCGCCATCTCATCTATGCCTAGATGTTATACGACTCAACTACCTTTGTTAGTCTATTTCACAAATCACATTTGAAAGTATTATCTTCTGTGCTTCTTCTTTATTGCTGCAAGATCTGATTTTGCGTGTAATTTCTTTTGTGCGATCAAGATCCTGCATAGTGGTTTTGGGATTTATTGTGCTTATCTTCATGGAACTGCATGTATGATCTGGATTTTGTACGCAATTGACACCTATCACAGACAACTTTTATTTGTATAACATGAGTCAGAGAGGAACATCTATTTTACATTTTATGCAATTCCCACTTTGTTTCTCTCAATATGATATCAATCAAATGTTTATCTTGAAACCTCTTTCTCTTTTATGCCTCTTCAAAGGCATTGATAAGATACCAAAAACTTGACAATAACTTCAAGCAATGAAACAACATCCAGCATAGATACAAGCACATGGTATAGAACATAGTTACTGCTCTCATCTTCTTTTTTAGGCTTTCGATATCGTCGATAATCTTCTCTTTGCTCCAACTAATTCAAGTTTGTAGTCGGTCTTTCTTTCATGCATCTGAATGCTGACGTCTGCTCATTTGTCATGGTTGTGCTATTTTTCAAATCCCATTCAATGGAGTACTTCCCCCAGAATTGCTGATCATGCTCTAGCCTTCAAAAGAAATAACTTCTTATTAGTCAAGAACGAAGTTGTAAAACCCACGATTTGAGTTAGGGTTTTATATTCAGAACCGGTCGGGTCGACCGTTATTTTTCGAGTTGAGTCAGTTTCAGGACACGTGTACCGAGCCGACGCCGGTCGCGAGTATGAGCTATGAGGGTCATGCGTACCCAAGTATATGATGATAACGTCATGAACACAGCAAAACAGAATGAGTTATCAAAATATATGAGAGTATGCCAGTGATTTTTTTTATTTTTATATATAGTGGATCGTAGAATTAGTTTTAGGCCGTTTACCGCGTTAGGACGCGTTACGGGCATTTTGGGTGGGTTGATAGTTCTAGAGCATATCATTATGATTTTTTGGTGTTGTTTGATTTTATGGGATTTTTCCCAAATTTTTTGGAATTTTTTTACGACTTAAATATTATATTTGACTCGAGTCGGAGACGAGTCAAGTAATATTTACGACCTTGCCACCACACACCCCGCGCCTTTCTTCTCTTCCCCAAACCAAACCCCGACACCGCCACTGCACGTCGCCGCCGCTGCCACTGCCGCTGTCGCCCGGTCGCCGATCGACCCTGCATAGCCCCGCCACGGCGTCGCCGTGCCACCCCGACCAGCCCCGGCCGCTGCCAGGCCGCCGCGACGCCGGAATCGCCTCGCCTAGCGTCGCGGCACATTTCGGTCGTGTCACCGATTCCCGCCGGCGACCGTCGCCGCCTCGATCGAGTAGTCGCCTCGACGTCTTCGACCCCCTAGCGGCCTTCCCCGACTGGAGCGGAGGCCATCGCCGCCCTGGCCGGCCGGATCTAGCGACCCATCGCCGCCGGCCCTGTTTTAGCCGTTTTCCGGTGAGCCGCCACCTCCGTTGGCCGCGTCGACCTCGTAGATGAGTCGGGCTCGCCGAGCCGGTTCCAAGGGTACCCAACACGACCCCTTTCCGACCAGTAGATGCCGCCGGCGATTGTCGCCGGAAAACCACCGGAAGCCGCCGGAAAACCGCCAGCAGCTGTCGGAAAACCGGAATTTTCGGAATTCACTGGAATTCACCGGATCTTCTGCGGGGCTCACCCAGTCGAGCCCGATCGAGCTTCGGACGCCGATGAGCGCCGAATTTGAGCTTCGAGACGTGCGACAGAACCCTAGCCGTCGCCGATTGCCGACGACATGAGGTATAATTACCTCCGAATTTATAAGTTAAAGTTTGATGATTGTTAGCACAACATGCTAGGGTTGATTTATTGATGTGATTGATAGTGATAAGTTACATGATGTGATTAATGACTAATTAGGGATGAAATGATAAGTTACATGATGAGATTAAGTGTGAATGAAGGTTCAGCGATCTAATGAGGTAGGAGTCTCAGCATGATAAGTGATCAGGACGTAACTTTGAAAAACACAATAAAATTGGTATGACTAGGATGAGTTAGAATTATTTAAATTTATGATTATTTAACTGTTGCTGGATGTTGATGATTGAATTGTGATTGATGTTCATTGTGTTTGATGCATCATTTAGTTAGCGGGCGTTAGTATTTAGTTTTGATGTGTAGGTACGAAGTAGGAGCTCGCCGCCTAGGCGCGATGACACGTTGGAGCTTCTACCAGGTCCGTTTAGGACTCATCTCTGATTTACTCTTTCTATTGTATGTTTAATTTATTGCCTGCAGGACGGGTTAAGTGGCGTTTTATCGGATCCCACTTAACTCGGGCCATTTAATCGAACATTTTCCGGATTAATAACCCCTCGAGGATGAGATCCCTCGAGGATGATTTTAAAAACAAGATCCACCACAAGTTGCCTTCGGGCCTATTATATAAATCCCTACCCAGCCCTATATATATGTAGTTTTCGCATTTTCAGTGAGACGAGAGATGGAGAAACCGACTGCACGTACCATGCAGAGGATGCCGTGACAGTCAAAGCGGGCTCTGGATTAGTGCCAGCGGACTGTTCCATTCCCGAGGGATCCTGACAACTCCGCGTTTGAGTTCCTCACACCCGGAGAACGTGGAGGTTTACGGGTACTGTTAAGTACAGCGCATGTCCGGACTTGTGGTTCAAAGGGTACTAAAGGCGACTGCCTGAGAGTACTCGGCCTTCGTGCTCAAGGCCAGGAGAAATATGGAGGTAAGGAGAGGGCTTAGGATAAAGTTTCACGAGAAGTACTGAAAAAGAAGTGCCGAGAGCGGCATAGTACCAGCAGCAGATCAGTAAGTTCGGGATGCTACCGGGTCTGCAGCCCAGTGGCTCCTCAGTAGTGCCCTTCAGAGTGTTCACGTGGAGTATATGTTGTTTTCTTTCATATGAGAGTTTGCTCTCATAGCCAGCTTGTTATAGTTATTTTATTTTCCGGACTAGTAACACTTGTTACTGACGTGTTTTTATACTATATGTAGGTGATAAGCACGAGATGGATGTGCCGGCCAGGACGGAGGAGCAATAAGGTCTTCTGCACACACACATTGGGTGATTAAATGTTTAATGTTTTGTTTATGATGTTATTTTATAAACATGCTATGATTGAATATTTGAGGCATGACAATTGACATGAAATGAAATGATCAGAGTAGCACAGTAAAAGTATGATGGGTTAGGACCCAAAGTTCAGAGAATGATGAATATAGTAGATTAGAAGTTTGTGTGAATATTATTGTTGTTATGCGTAGATATGTTTGAATATATGATTTTGACAGGGTGGCCCCTAATTGCATTTTTAAGGGAAATTCTGTCCCTTCCGTTTTAGAATTTTTACTAATTTTGATTGTTATTGTGTTGGTGTGAAAATTGGTTGCATGTCATCCATGTAGTATCTTGTTAGGGTTTTATGCATTCATACATACATATAGCAAGTTAGATCTTCATCTTAAGACGCTGAGATTGGATCCGCACGAGTTAGGTTCGGGTTAGCCGACCTAACCGGGGCCTGTAACATGCCGGTTTGGTTCACGAGTGTGAACCAGATTTGGGGTGTTACAGAAGTAAATTACATAAAAATAACAATAATTTCTCTCGGTGTTAGAAAACTTTTATAATGGGTTTTCTCAATGCAGAATCGATTGTATGAGTCTTACCGGACCAAGTTGTTGAACTTTGGTTCACATGTAACCTTGCATGAGGATTGCTGGAAGGCCGGCCATTAGGAGGTGGACGTAGTCCACGGCTTGGACCAGCTCCCTGACTCATCCCAGCCTTCTCGGCCTGTTCAGCTCTAGCAACACTACTGACCCAAGGCTCGGCCTATCCTTGTGGCAGAGCTTGGAGCACCCAAGGGCCAACCTGGCATAACCGATGGGCTCATCGACGGGCCAATCGGGCACGGTCGGGTCCAACAATTCCGGGAAGGTGCCCTTGTCTAAGAGCCCCGCATGGTGGGTCAACCCCTTTGGGGGCTTGCGGTCACAATTTGAAGCAACAAAACTCCCAATGAATAGATGTCTGATTTGGTCCCAAGCAGGCCCGTTTGCTGGTACTCCGGGTCTATGTAACAAAATGTTCCGGCCGTGGACGTCATTCGGTACGGGGTCACGCTGTCCGCCACGGCTGGCGGGATGAGCCATGCCAACCCGACATCGCTGATCTTGCTCACATAGTTGCGGCCTAAAAGAATGTTGGCGGGCTTGAGATCCCGGTGGACAAGGGGCTCTGGCCTGGTCTGTTGGAGGAAGAGCAGAGCGGTTGCAACCTAGGCCGCAATCTTGAACCGTGTCCGCTAGGGGATAGGAGGAGTGTTGCCCCGTCGGAACAACCGATCTTCCAAGCTACCATTGTCCATATACTCATAGACTAGACATCCATATTCTGGACATGCTCCGAGAAGCAACACCATGTTGGGATGTCTGATGCAGCTCAACACCTCAACCTGCATAGGCAAGTCTATAATTCACCCAAAATTGAGCGCTTTCTTTTCTAATTCTCCGAGAAAACTAATTCTCACGGGTGACTACAACCACAGTAAAAAAAATGCAGGATAGGATTTTGATTTGTATTAGTAGAACATGATAGTACTCCAATCATCATCTTTACAGGGCAAAAGGGTAGCCCTGTTCACAAAGGCTCTAAGTCCGGAGAATGGTTCGATCACAATGGGTTTATCATAGATTCATAATAGTATTTTTACCTTATATTTTATCGATTCAAACCCAACTCACGACCTTTTGGCTCATGTGGAGGCAATTTCAATGAGCATCATCATCACTGCATAATTATAGGTTCAATGCTAAACATTGCCACTTGCATTCATAGGAATGAGTTAGTTGTACCTCTTGTTGGAACTGCTTCCTGCCTTGGGCAGCATCTGGTCTCAAGACTTTGATGGCCACGGCAGTGTGGTCGAGGATGGCCTTGTAAACCGGCCCGTACCCACCTTCTCCAATATTGAGCTTGTCGGAGAAGAAATCGGTGGCTAATTCGATCTCGTCGATGCTGTACTTGCGGTACGTCACGTCGTTGTGGGCCAAGGCATCGAGCGCCCTCTTCTTCTTCTCCGACTCCCTCATAGCCTTCATCTCCGCATTCTTCCTCTTCTGCGCCTCCATCCCTGCCATCCTCTGTGCCACCTCTGCCTTCTCCATTGCCGCTCTGCACTTGGCCTTCTCTATCTCCGCCATTGCTAGTGCCGCCTCCTCTGCCATCCTAGCCTCCTCGAACCTCCTCGCCTCCTCCATCTTCCACTGCGTCAGCTCATTTGCCTGAATTTATTAATATATTTTGCATGATCATACATCCATTCAATTTTGTTCCTTCATTCAAATTCAATTTGTTATTGTTTTATCATGGAGGGGATCTGACCTTGTTTGTTCATGCTTTTCTTTAACACATGAATCCAAATAATCATCTAAGCTTATTAGTTACCTTCTGTTTGGCAGAAATGGCTTCTTTGCAAGCAGTGCTGTACATATCCATGGTCTGCTTCAGCTCTAACTTTAACCTCTTCATCAGTGCCTCCACCTCTTTCTGCCCATTATCATCGCCAAACGTATTATTAATCACTTCTACTAAATAATCTGATATATATAATTTTACAATCACAATTCTACTTAACAGATATAGCGGACGAGAGTCTTGGGCTGTCGGAGGTGGCGGAGGACAAGTCGATCCCCTCGGCAATGAAATCCAAAGATTGGAAGCCAAGGGTGTTGGCCACACCGGCGCCGCTCTGGAAGTCGAAGCTGCCGGAGGGGGAGCCACGAATGTGGCTGCTCCTCGGCCGTGCATCGGAAGTAGTAGTTAACATGTCTAGGCCACCCAAGTTTGGAGGACCACTCCTGGCCGTCATGAGAGGCCGAATATGATCAGTGAACTGCCCGGCGCCGCCTCTCGGCGAATGCTGCTCAATTGGCCTATCAAATGACCTATCCAGATAGGAAGGTGCAGGGCTCCTAAACCCGGCCGGACTACCTCCTCCTCTTACTGCAATTGCCGCTGTCCTCAATCGTTGTTGAACTAGTTTAGCTAAATATGATTAACATCTAGCTAGCTAGAGCTGAGTTAATGACACGAATATGGGTGAGATTTAGGGCATACTGTAGAGCTACTACTGCTGGGTCATCAGCTCAATGTTCAATCTCCGGAGCCGGAGGAAGTGCCGGCCGAACTGTGGGCATAGGAGCTTGTCGATTCACGGGGGCGTCCTTGGACACCGTTGTTGCCGCGTCCGGGTTCTTGAATTTCCTGCATGCATGCAAATTGTGTACTACATTTTGGGTTGATGGATAGAGATCAGTATTGGATGGTATAGTTATAAGAAATTTTTCGTCAATCAACCGAGCTGGTTTAGTTTCTGGTAGATTACCGGACCAAGGTATTTCTCCCGAGGCGCCGACGACAATGTTGTGGATGCAATTAGCATCTATGAAATCAACAATGGCCTTTGGAGTGTCTGTATCATCCAACACCACCTCCTTCACCGCAATCTGTGTTACCAAAATCCAAATTTCAGTTTTATTCATGTGATCATCGACCCAATACCCATGAATGGTAAACTTATATAAATGAACTTTCCGAGCACAGAAGCCTCTGAAAGGAAGGAGGAGCTGCTGCATCTCGGCCTCCAACTGCTCCCTACCTGCCTCCGGGCTCCCTTCCGTCACCGAGAAGCTGTCTGCAAGGTCAAGCCGCCATCCAACCATGATCATGAGGACGAAGATAGAAATAGATGGTGGATGCAAATAAGGGAGGAAAGAGAGAGGGGTACCTACGGGAAGGAGTGTTTTTGTTGCGGACATGGAGAAGGGTGATGGATGGGTGGGTGTTGATGAGAAGGTGATCCACCGCCCACCTCACGGCATTCTGGCTGTTCTTGTCCCTGTCGATCGCCACTGCCGTCAAAGTCGCCGGCAGCCACTCCTCGTTCGTCATGGCTGATCCGCACCAGCTAATTAACTAGCTCAATTGCACAATCAAGAGGAAGAAGATGATGCATGAACAAAGATAGAAAGATAGAGAAAGGGAGAGGGAGAGGTGAGGAGAGAAGCCTCTCCAACCAGGTCTCTCCCTTCTCTCTCTACAACTACGCTTGGCCTCTCTCTTGCTTTGTGTCCAGTAAATTCTTGCTGTCAAACGAACATGTCCCCAATTTTAGTGTGTGCAGTTTCTATTCTCGGGGCGTTCTTTCTTCTTCTTCCGTCTTCTACATGTGGGATCATATGGGATGGGTACGTACTGAAAGGAGAGAGTGAAACGCCGGCAGATTAGACGCCTCTCGTCACCGTGAAAGATCCACACGGCAACAATGAATGGGTCCCATCTCATCCACAACTTTATTACGGTAAAATAGACAGAGCGGAGTAGAACATTACGGAGTAAAAACTTAAAACACTTCTTCCTCTTATCATTAAAACAATAAATAATAATCGTTTTGCCATCTCTCTCGTCCATCTCCATTCTTCTACATCTTCTTTTCTCTCGTTTCTCTTCTTCTCTGGTCTCCATTGTGATTATTCTCTAACGAAATGCTCCTCTCCTTTCGATACATCAGCCTTCATTCTTCCCAATGAAAAGCTCTTCATCTTCCTCAAATTTGTGAGCAATAAAGTTATACAATGTGATAAACCACAAGTTGTGAATAAACTTTTCTCTAAAAGCGCCTGTGCCAATTGGTGAGTTAATCCAAATCCCTCAATGCAAGAATGTATATATGAGATTGGTTATTCTACAATATGATGCAGAAGTTATTTCTGCACCCAATTTAATTTGAGCCATCCATTTAAATGAACGGCTCAAATCAAATCCAAAAATACCTAAACTCTTCACCCTTCCTCTCTCCCACCCCTATCGCCACCTCTCCCCTGCCGCCCCTGCTATCCCTTCCCTGCCGGCGGTTGAAGGTCGAAATCAACGAAATCAAAATTTACAAACATTAGAAAAAGAGAGGTGGCAAGCCTGGGCGGCCGTAGTGGTTGAAGGGTTGAAGAGGTGGCAGTTGCAAGCCCGATAGCAGTGGCAAACTCGGTAGCAGTGGCCAGCCCAACTGCAGCGGCAGCTGAAGGATCGAAGAGGCGGTGGTTGCAAGCCCAACGGCGGTGGAAAACTCAGTGGCAAGTCCGGCTATGGCGGTGGTTGAGGGGTCAAAGAGGTGGTGGGGAGGGGGATGGAGGAGGCAGCAAGGGGCGGTAGGGAGGGGGGCAGCAAGAGGGGTGGTAAGTGTCACAGGGCTGATTCTAGGATCCAAAATTTTTCGATCCCAACCAGTCCTGTGCGGCGTATTCCCACAACGAGAATACTCAGCCTAGCACCAAGTACGCTAGATTCAACAATAACGGAAGCCAATGCCACAAACACCCACCCTTTGTGTTCGGCCAACCTCAACATCGAGGTTACTGCAATCAACCCTTCGCTCGATTACTACTGTGTTTGTACCGCACAAAACACTGACACAACACTCCTGGCTATCGACACGCCTTGCCGATAGGCTATTTCAGGAGTCAAATAGCACCACACGTAACACTGTCTGATCGCCGCAAATACTGATATGAGTATTGGGGTCGTGTCGTCTGCCCTTGCTCGTCTCAACAACCAATTACCACAATTGACTGCCTTGTAAACTTCGACTGCGACCTGACTACAGAAGTTCCCTGCCTAAACGTTAGCCAACAAGCAACAAACAGATTACGGCAAAAACATTTCCCAACCTTATATTAACACATAAGGATTACAAGCACTCTAATCTTTCCTTCAAGTACTTGCTCGGCTTGTGGACAGCCCCACAGCCTCAGCCCAATGCACCCCAAATATAGTGGAATCTCACAGGATTACTATAACCCAAGTAACCCTCCCCAATTGCCAACACCAGCAACCCCACAACGTGTACCTGGATTCCAGGAAGCGTTGATGAAGTTCCAGCGCTATCCACGAACACCGGCTGCAGCAACTTCACGACTTCCTTCTCTCCGGTAGACTCACGTTGCTCTCCCTCACGATGTGAACTCTCAACAAGTCTGGATTCTCTCCAACGTCAGAATTTCTCCTCTCTCTAGATTATTTCCTTCCAGCCTTTACCCTATGTTTATATACACTATGTCCTCCTATTTCCAAATAACTCCAACCTTAGTCAGCATCCTTATCTCCAAAGATTTGCAAAGATTCACCGCTTCCAGCAACCTAGCCCTACTCCACGTCTAGGTTCATCATACGGCCTTCAAGTTTATCTCCAAGAGTTAGTTGCAATTTTCACCTGTCACCGGATATGGGTATCATCATATCTTCTCCAAGATACGCCCCAGCAACTTTCACGAAGTTTCCTAACAAACCTGTGGGCTGCACCACTAGGATCCAAACACCACCCACTGGCTCGACCCTAGCCGTCATCCAGTCATGGTTCAACCTCAATGCCTCGTCCAGCAATTACCGACCACAATGCCGGCAATGGACTACCGCTGCACTGTCCAGCCTCTGTACCACTCCATACTTCAGTACACGCCCAGTGCAGGACACCACTACCGCTACACCAGCATGCCGCTATTTGGATCACATTCATCCTCCAACCCCGCACATCGCCCATGCACCGGCAGCCCCGCGCCAGCACTTCGCCCGCTAGTGCCCCTGCAACTCTCTCGCCATGCACTAGCACCATGCCGCGCGCTCGTTCATGCTGCACCAAGTACCGTTATAATGCTCAGTACAACAAGGTCTCGCTCACGCACACCCACGCATGCTCGTGCGCCAATGCTCTGTACGTTGCCACAATGCAAACTCTGCTAGTTTGATTAGTACTGCCAGGCTGCCTGGCACGTTGTGCTGCATACTCCAACTCGGTAGCCTGATCGGTCATGCTTGGTACACAAGTTGCACCTCAACATCGGACTACCGACCCAAACACCAATCACTTGTGACGCCTAGCCTCATGCTTGATCATCACCCGGCTAGTGCACAACTCACGAACCACAACAACTTGAGGTTTCCTGACTCGAACCCAACCACACGCTCGGTACCACGTATACCAACCCATGTGCCGCAATCCACTGCCGTAACCCGATGCCATGCTATCCCGCAATGCTCAGTCACTCGGCAGCCTCGTGCACCTTAGTTTGTTACCTGTAACTATAACACGGGGTAGCCTTGGTACTACTCGGATAGCCACTGCTACCCCCTCAAGGACGTGGGAAACCTAGGACTCTGGCAACATCTACGAATCAGGGCTGTAACAATAGGGAGGTGGGAGGTAGGGGCGGCAGGAGGGGCTGGAGGGGAGGCGGCTACGAGGGTGGGAAGGAGGAGGGGTGAGTAGTTTAGGTATTTTTGTATTTGATCTGGGTCATTCATGTAAATGGATGACTCAGATCAAATTAAGTGTAGAAACAAATTCTACATCATGTTGCGAATAACTTTATATATATACATATATATATATATATATATATATATACAAAAATACTACCATACGCTGCATCAAAATGCAGCGTATGGGCAGCTTTTAGATTTGGACCGTTGGATCAAAATCCAACGGTCCAAATCCATCCTTTGTTTTTCCCCCTCCCCACGTTTTCTCCTGCCCAGGGCGTTGCCGGATTCCGCCGCCGCCGCCCCGCCCGCCACCGCCGCCCGTCTGCCGCCGCGCCCCCGCCCGCAGCCCTGCCCCCACCCCCGCCCCGTCCGCCGCCGCGTCCCCCCGCCCGCAGCCTTCCCGCCGCCCTGTCTCCCCTGCCCGTAGCCGTCCCCCCACCGCCCCTGTTTCCCCTGCCCCTCCGCCGCCTCGCCCTCGCCCGCCCCCTGCCCGGTTCCCCGCCCCCCCGCCGCCTGTTTCGCCCCACCCCCGCCGCGGCCCCGCCCGCTCCCTGCCCTGTTTTCGCCACCCTCCCCGGCCGCCCGTTTCGCCCCCACCCTCGCCGCCGCCCCGCCCGTCGACCAAGCTCCTCCCCGCCGTCTGCTGCACTGGCCACCTCCACGCCGGCGTCACCTGCTTCACCGCCGGCGGTGGTGCCACAAAACACCGGGAAAGAAGGAGCAATGGCATTTTCGTAATAAAAATTTGACTCGCTCCTGACTCGAGTCAAATTTACGAAATAAATTTTAAAAATAAAATATAATAAAATAAAAACTTGACTTGCTCCTGACTCTCAAGTTAATTTTATAAAATAAAATTTTAAAATAAAATAATCTAAAATAAAAATTTGATTCGCTCCCCGCTGACGCCGCTCGCTTGCCGACCACCTCCCTGCCGCCACCCACACCCTGCCCCTATTTCTATTACCAAAATACTCTCCCCTATTTCCGATTAAGTAAAATTTTTATTACAATTTTACCCTCCCGTGTTCCCCGCTCTCTCTCGCCGCGCCACCCCTGCCGGCGAGTTTGTGCCACCCCTGCCGGCGACCTTGCCGCCAGCAGCGCGTTGGCCACAATGTCGCCGCCTCGGGGCTGGATGGGCCTGTTGGGAAATGTGCGGCGCCGGTTTCGTATGGGACCGAATAAAGTTTTTATTATAAAATTATTTTATTTTTTAAATTTATTTACGTGAGGCTGAAAGTGGGTGGGGTGGGGGGGAGGGAGAGTGATGGGGTGGGTTGATTGTGGACCGTTGGATTAGATCCAACGGTCCACAATAGGGATTGGGTGCGAGATCGAATCATGTGCGGGACCGAGTCAAGTTTTTATTACAAAATAACTTTATTACTGAATAAATTTTTATTACAAAATAAATTTTAAAAAATAAAATAATTTCGTAATAAATTATTTTAACTCGAGTCCGATTAAGTAAAATTTTTATTACCAAAATACTCTCCCTATTTCTTCCTCATTTTTTTGGCGCGCCACCCCCTGCCGGCGACCTTGCGGCAGGCAGCCCGCTGGCCAACAATGTCACCACCTCAGGGCTGGATGGGCCTGATGGGAAATGTACGGCGCCGGTCTCGTGTGGGACGGAATAAAGTTTTTATTACAAAATTATTTTAATTTTTTAAATTTATTTCGTAATATTGAATCGATCTCGTGCGAGATCGAATCAAGTATTTATTATAAAAAAATTTATTTTTTTATTTATTTCATAATATTGACTCGATCTCGTGCGAGATCGAATCAAGTATTTATTATAAAAAATTATTTTATTTTTTTATTTATTTCATAATATTGACTCGATCTCGTGCGAGATCGAATCAAGTATTTATTATAAAAAATTATTTTATTTTTTTTATTTATTTCATAATATTGACTCGATCTCGTGCGAGATCGAATCAAGTATTTATTATAAAAAAATTTATTTATTTTATTTATTTCATAATATTGACTCGATCTCGTGCGAGATCGAATCAAGTATTTATTATAAAAAAATTTATTTTTTTAATTTATTTCGTAATATTAACACGAGTCAGGACCGAGTAAAGTTTTTATTACGATTTTACCCTCCCGTGTTCCCCCCGCTCTCTCTCGCCGCGCCACCCCACCGCCGGCGACGTCACCTCCGTCCACCTCGCCGCCGGCCGTTCGCTGGCAACACTGTCGTCGCGTCGCCCGCGGGGGCTGGGGGCCGCGGCGTGGGGGAGGGGCCGCGCCTGCGGGCGGGGACGGGGGCGACGCGTCTGCGGGTGGGGATGGGGGCGATGCGTCTGCTGGCAGGGGCGGGGGGTGCGCCGCGGCGCCGGGCGAGGGAGGGGGGCCGCGGCTGGCCCGGGCAGGGGGGAGTGGTGAGGGGGAAACGCGGTGGGCGGGGGGGCCGCGGCTGCGGGCGGGGGCTGGGGCGAATGGTGGCGGCCGGGGGGAACAAAGCGAGGGGAGGGGCCGCCGCAGCAGCAGGCGAGGGCGGTGGGTGGCTGCGGGCAGGGCCGGGGCCGAGGGCGGGACGGGGTTGGGGGGTGCCGGGCAGCAGCGGAATCCGGCAGGACGCGGCGGAATCCGGCGAGGGGGCGGAATCCGGAAGAGAAACAGGGAGGGGGAGGGGGAAAAACGGAATTTTATTTTGGGCCGTTGGATTTCGATCCAACGGCCCAAAAACAAAAACGCTGCCTGCGCTGCCAAAACACGGCAGCGCAGCACAGTGCTGACTCTATATATATATATATATGTATATGATTTCAAATCTCACCTGTTAAAAATTTATGCCTAAAGAACAGATTTTATTCTCAAAGATCGGAGCCTTTAATTGAAAGAGAAAGAGAAGATCTTTTCCAACTCTCTTTTCTTCTTAACTATTAGCTTTGAACTTCAATTATACTGCCCAATTTTAGTTTGTTGCCTCATGTCCGTAATTCTATCAAATCCCTCTATATAAACACATTTTCATCATTGAAAAACAGCAAGAAGGTTTTATCTTGGAAGCGATAAATTAAAAATTTGTGACAATAGCTTGCTCGTAACTCTTTTTGGAATTGTACATTGATGTTGAGAGTAAAGAAGGTTGTAATAGTTTTTCAATATAGGTGCAGGTGCAGGGGAAAAACAACCAAAAAAAAGAGAAGGGGGTTTGTTGGAGGAGAATGCAGATTGGATACTAGCAAGAACGTTCGTCTCACTATCTCGCTCTTAGGTCCTTCATGTGGAGCTCGGGCACGGGCTGAAGTTGGGCGATTGCATGGGCAGTCCAAATGTTTTGTCACTTCCATAAGACCAGAGCTTGTTAATTAACAGATTCATTTATTTTTTGTTAACGTTGCAATTCACACCGTTGTCCTTGGATACAAATGACGAAGAACTATTAACTGTACGGATACGCGCCAAGTTTGTCCTAGCAAGGTCACAATACAACTGTAATTTGTACACTTTAATTTAATTGAGTGCCACATTTTTTCAAATGTATGAGTAAAATTTTACATTGATCGTGAAGAAATTGCAAGTGATTACAAAAAAACTAAATTTGTAATAAGTCTTAGATATATTTATATTTTTCCTAGATTATATATTTAATTATGTCTACTGTTCGAGGGTTTTGTGAGTTTTGATAGAGTTTTGAATTGATTTTTATTAGTTTAGATAGATTTTAATTTATATTTAGAGTTAGATAATTTTAATTTACGGTAAGTTTTTAATTAAGTTTTATTTGTCTTGAAAGTTACACGCAGGCAAATTAATCGAGCTGAGTAAAGTTACCGGACTTTAACTGGAAATAGCCGAGTTTGATCATATTTTGTTGAGTGCAGAAAGTTAACTCAATCACACCAACTCGTCCAACTTTGCCACGCCATAAATACTCAGAATAGGGCATTCCAGATGGTATCCATCCGCCACCAACCCACCCGACGAGCATCCACCGCGATCCCCATCAATGGCCGCCTCCTACCCCTTCCCCAACGCAGCCCCACTCCTCCAAGACCATACCACCTCCACTCTCCCCGGCCACCGCCGCCCCTCCCAACTCGGTCGATGGCGACGGCCGCGTCTTTAACTTCGCCGCCGGCCCCGCCACCCTCCCGGAGCCCGTCCTCCGCCGCGCCCAGTCGGAGCTCCTCAACTGGCGATGTTGCGTCATGAGCGTCGCCGAGATGAGCCACCGGGGTAAGGAGTTCAAGTCCATCATCGAGAAGGCCGAGGCGGATCTGCGCTCCCTCCTCCGCATCCCGGCCGACTACGACGTCCTCTTCCTCCAAGGCGGAGCCACCTCCAGTTCACCGCCATCCCCCTCAGCCTCTGTGCCGCCGGTGACTCCGCTGACTTCGTGGTCACCGGCTCTTGGGGCGACAAGGCGTTCAAGGAAGCGGCCAAGTACTGCGACGCCAAGGTCATCTGGTCCGGCAAATCCGAGAAGTACAGAAAGATCCCAGCTTTTGATGTTTTAGATCAGAACCCAGATGCCAAGTACCTCCACATCTGTGCCAACGAGACCATCCATGGCGTCGAGTTCAAGGACTACCCGATCCCCAACAGCCCGGGCAAGATCCTTGTCGCCGACATGTCCTCCAACTTCTGCTCCAAGCCGGTGGACGTCTCCAGGTTCGGCCTGATCTACGCCGTGGTGCAGAAGAACGTCGGCGCCGCCGGCGCCGCCGGCGTTACCATCGTCTTGGTCCGTAAGGACCTGCTCGGCGGCGCGCAGCCGGCGACGCCAGTGATGATGGACTACAAGACCCACGCCGATAACCGGTCGCTGTACAACACCCCGCCCTGCCTCGCCATCTACATGTGCGGGCTGGTGTTCGAGGACCTGCTGGCGCAGGGCGGGCTGGAGGAGATGGAGAGGAGGAACCAGAGGAAGGCGAAGCTAGTGTACGACGCCATCGACGGCAGCGGCGGGTTCTACCGGTGCCCAGTGGAGGCGTCGGTGCGGTCGCTCATGAACGTGCCGTTCACGCTGGCGGGGGCGGAGCTGGAGGAGGAGTTCGTCAAGGGGGCGGCCAAGGAGCGGATGGTGCAGCTCAAGGGCCACCGCACCGTGGGCGGCGTACGGGCTTCCATCTACAATGCCATGCCTCTCGCCGGCGTTGAGAAGTTGGTCGCTTACATGAAGGATTTCCAAGCGCAGCATGCTTGATCTATCTATGCACCCCAAATGCTAAGGCATTTCTTGCTTTCTTGTGGATGGGTCTTATAGTGCTCTGCATTCCCAATGTCAATACGATTGATGATGATCAACTATATAACGTTGTTTATGAATATGAATGCCGTGATATGTAGGAAGGTCTTAAATGGTGTTTGATCACCATTTAATCCAAGAAGACAGTCTCGGTTTTGAGGATCGGCGTTGATTATCGTGAATAGGGATGGGCACGGGCCAGTCTGAGTCTAGTTTCGACAAACTCCAGCCTGACTCGTTCGCGATATTAAAAGTAATTCGTGTTCACGAGTTCAGGTCGAGTTCACTGCATTATGAGTCGGGCTAAATAATAACGAGTTATATTTAGCTCGTGCCCGACTCGATTCTTCACAACTCGATTTTTCACCTTTACTGTTTATCTTTTTCCCTATCCAGAGCAAGCGGCACGGCGATTGGCGTGGCAATCGTCTCGGCGATTGGCGATCTGGAGCAGCGATTGGAGATCGGGAGTAGCGATCGACATGGGCTCGTGGCGATCACCTTCAAAACAGTATGCAAAAACTGGTCTGCTCTTGCTGGGGAACCCTTGTCTGCTCATGCTCACTCAATGTACCTCAGAGAGTACCTTAGCAACTCAAAAGGATTAGTAATATCCAAGCCAAATTATAGGTACATAGAGACGCGACCTGCTACCATTATTCCTTCCAAGAGAGAACTTTATCTTCTCAAAATTATGAATGTCCCCCGGCCTCTGATATATAAGACGGTAGAGCTTGGTTGGTTCAGTCCTACTCCTGGAATTGAAGGTAGCAAACCTGTGGAGTTTCAAATGCTTAAACCTGTAGATTCCACCCAGTTGGTGGGCTTCTCCTTGCCACCATTTGCTACTCTGGTGTTGATCTTAATACCATCCTGGGCTGGTTAAGTAAGCTTGTATAAAAATATATATATATATATTCGCTCGCGGTCTGGAGCAGTGATCGGAGATCTGGAACAGCGATGGCTCGATCTGGAGCAGCAATCTGATTCTTCACCTTTACTTTTCATCTCCCTTCCAGATCCAGATCTGGAGTAGCGAGCAGCATGGCAATCGGCGATCGGCGATCTGGAGCAGCGATGGCTCAATTTGGAGCAGCGATCGACATGGGCTCGTGGCAATCGACGGTCTGGAGTAGTGATCGGCGGTCTGGAGCAGCGATCATAGTTTAGGAATTTTAGTTAACGATTGTAAGATTTTTTTTTTCCAGCTTTTGTTGTGGAGGGCAACATATAAAAAGCGCTAATCCTGATGTACAACATAAACAGACGTGGAAGACCTAATAGCAAGATTAAATCAAGAGATAGCGGCCAAAGAGTACCTTATAACAAAGGTCGTGGCCAAAGAGTACCTTATAGCAAAGGTCAAAGTTTGTTTCAAGATCCAACTCAGAAAAAGACAATGGTATGAACCAAAATCACGAAGAGATCAAAAAGATATACCTGTTACAAGATCCAAAACTTTTTTCTTTTGATAGAGGGACGGTCTAAATTCTCTTAGAGGCCAAAACTAGTTTTAAACAGTTGAGCTTGATGGATATATCTTCATGCAATATGATATTATTTGTAATATGTATGCTTGTAGTTTTTAAATTTTAAAACATTATTAGAGCTTGTTTTTTGTGTTTAAAACTATTAATATATATATTTGGGAATGATATGAGGCAAGACAATTAAATTATTTTGGTTGAAATTTAAAGAGAGGATATGAAGCGTCATAGGAAGGAGATCAATTATCGAGTCGAGTCGAGTCAATTTGAGTCATGAGCCGAGTTTGAATCGAGTCAATTCGATTCGAGTTTTAACAAAACTCGGGATTGATTTATTTATTATCGAGTCGAGTCGAGTTGTAATTATCGAATTATCGAGTCGAGTTATAAAAATAACGAGTTCGGGCCGAGTTGAGTCGACTCGTTAAAACTCGCGAGTCAACTCAGCCCGTGCCCAACCCGAATCATGAATCTGTGATCTTCACTTTTACGATGCCCAGACTTGCAAGTTGCAGCTCTCGGTTTTGAGGATTCGTACCAGAGTATTTCGAATTCTCACGTAAACACTATTGACTTTCTTCTTCGATCAAAGTATTTTGAGCAGCATGGCACTAGATCGTCAAAGATTCTGATAGGAAAATGGAGAGTCCTAGAGTTTTTATTTTTATTTTTTTGTTCTTTTTTTCCTTTTTGAGAAAGTAAATACATATCCAAATAAAGTAAATAGCATAACCGAAGGAAACACTGAGGTTGATATGAAAGACATGTTTAATTCCTCGCAATCATGGGAGCCTCATAACGGTCATGATATGGCCAATGAATATTAAAAACAATCTAGACTAAATAGGCAAGACACGTAGAAATAATAAACAAGCTAGACTAAATGGGGAAGATATGTGGAAGGCACTTCAAGCCCAATTCTAAATTATTATTTGTGTTAGAGATCAAGTCTAATCATATAAGTAATATAAGTAAACCGGTTTAGAACTTGTGATATCTTAACTTCTAACCGTGACCAAATCAAGTTCAAGAAAATTAAATTTGCAAAAAGTGTATAATTAATTAAGTATAACCACACGATTAAAGAAAAAGAGAGAGGGTACAAAAAATTTCCAGAAGGTTCCAATTTAATACGTCCTCACTTTTTACTCACCCAGTTCTTTGGTGAGTAGGTCTTCCTAGCTCTACTAGACAAAATACATATATGCTTACAAGCAACCAAGCTTTAGACTCATTCACAAATACTTCACAAGTGTCGATGAAACTTGCACTCTAAATACCCTTAGACCCTCCAACAAACCATCATCCACAAGCACCAAGTTCCAAGGATGCTAACTCAACCAAATCTCAAACACCCTTGAGTCTTCACACCTATGGAGACTACACTTTTCTCCAAACTCCTCCTTTCCTCAAGTATGAAGCTTCACACACCTACTCCCAACTTAGGAAGTTTTACAAGGTGATCCTTACGACAATTGAACTCTCCTTGGTACAAAGATTGTACGTAGAATATAACCTAATCGGCATCCCTTTCTAAGTCAAGCTTATTTCTCCAATTTGGTTTAATAGAGTGTCAAATCCATTATAGGATCAAGAGGATAGCAAAAAAATTGTCAAATCACTCCCCCAAAGGCCCTATTTATAAGCTAGCATAGCCTATCCAAGAAATAGAACCATTAGGTTTCAAATCTCCCTATCTCTAGCCAACAGCTAGCTTTCTGCAATTTCCTAGATCTTTCGGCTGCCGAACGATCACTTGAACCTTATCCATGTCAGATTCTTCAACTTTGGTTGCCGAATGCACAACTAGTTGTCTGACTAGATACCTTCCTGAACTTTACCAATTCTATAGTGAGCTTCTGAACTCTATGATCGATTTCCGAAGTCTCACTGAAGATTCCTTTGGTTGCCGATCATGAAACCGAACATCTGACTGAAACCTTACCAGAATGAAGTTTCTTCTCGGCTTCATTTATGTTCTATTGTCTTCGAATGCCAAAAACCTAACCGAGCGCTGGACGAATTATTGAACATTTCCAAACTTTTCTTCATTTTTGTCATGATGTTTTTCTTTTGGTTGCTTGGTTTGCTAAGATTACGCTTAGAGAATTTAAGTGTTATTGTCTCATCAAAACAAGATTCTAACAATCTCCCCATTTTTAATGATGACAACCTCCATATGTTGTGAACTCTCTAAGTGGTTTGTTGCTAATTTTCATAATGCATTCCTTAAGTTTGACTTGATGATCCTCAATCTTCAAACACTTCAAGCTTTCCTTTTATAGCACATGCATCTCTATTGTTGAATCCTTACATACAAGGTTAGACTACAATGCAAGAAGCCATGATGGAATGCAATGCAAATGATGTTCATATCATGCAACTTATGGCCAATTAGAGATTGACAACTCTAAGTGAGTTAGTCATTCTCATTAATTTTTCAAAAATTACATTAGGTAATGAGATGATAACTCTCAATGCTCACCCTCCACCAGTGCTCACACTCCCCCTAGATTTAACCCTTACTACACATTCACACTCTCCCCCTTTGTTATTTCAAAAAGACAAAACAAAACATACAAGGGAAGAGGTACATGAAGTATTCTAGGTCTCACCATCATCTCTGCCACCCTTGGAAGGGTTATGTGTAGTGGAATGAGTAGCTCTCAAGGGGGAAACAAAAGTGTGCTCATGTCCCGAATGAGCACCTCTTAGTTCTTCACGAAGACAGGTTGATCCCTCCGGATGCCTTCAATATTATGACACATCTCTTGCATCCCCATGGCCATGCAATCCACAATCGCCAAGAGATCATCCAAGGTGGTCTACACGTTCCTTGGTTGTCTCGGTGGGGGTTATGACTGCGCTTCTTGTTCCTCCTTTGGGGTTGTGCCGATGCCTCTTCCTCATCATGAATCTTGAGGTTGCCCAAAAATCTTCATCATCAACAATGTTTGAGATGGGCTCCTCCCTCGAGGTCAATGCATCACCGGTCTTCCTCTTTTTATTTTCCCAAAAATTTATATTGTTGTAGATGCTACTAAAGTTCATGGTGTAACACCCCGTTTCGGCTCACCCATGAACCGACCCAAAAATGTTACTGGGGACCGAACCGTTCGCTAATCTACTAGATTCGGTTAAGTCGACCAGGATTTGCCCTCGGCGTCTTAAGATGGAAGTGCAAACATGAAATGCATGAAGGGGAATAATTGGGTTCTAACGTGATCCTCCATGCATGCTATGATGTGCAAGTAAAAACAAGACAATGCAACAAGCAAGGAATTCAAATGAAAATTCATTAATTTTTACGAAAAAGCAGTCAGAGTCTCTTATAAAAGTGCAATAGGGGCCACCCTGTCAACTGTAAACATCATATATTTATCTCAACAGGCATCAAAACATTTCATTTTCCATCACATTCTAGGTTTCCTTGCTTTGTAGTTTACCTTGCACATTTTTCAATTTCCATTTCCATTCACATGCAAAATGCTCATAATAGATTCATAGTTATAGCATATCAAATTCATCAACACAGTTCAGTACACGTCATCATCACTACATACACTCGACAGGTACATGTGTGTGCGATTTCTGTACTGCTCCTCTGCAGTCCCGATAGTTCTCATTCCTCGAGGTGCTCACCTACATATATAATAGTAAATCATCAGTAACGAGTGTTACCGGTCTAGAAAATAACTAATATCAATCTGGCATAGGAAATCTAGCTCTCCTGTTGAATAGAAATCCATATCTTCCTCATTAAACACTCATTAGGGCATATATGGGAACCTTCGACCAGGATCGATAGAGTCCCCTTTTCTTTCTCATTCTCATACTTTGGCCATTTCTCTATCGCTTTTCACATCAATTTCATTCCTTTCCACTCTCTACGTCCTCCATATTACTCCTGACCCTGAGCATAGGGGCCAAGTACTCTCAAGCATACATCTTTAGTACCCTTTGAAACCACAAGTCTAGAAATGTGCTGCATTGCAATTCCCGTGAACCTCTACACTTCTCCGCGTTTGAGGAACTCAAAGGTGGAGTTGTCAAGATTCCCTTGGGAATGAAGTGGATTCTCCCCAGCTCCAGAGCTCGCTTTGATGACTACACGCCCTATCTCAAGACGTGGCCATCGATAACCCTCATTCCATCTCCCACTGAAAACGTGAAAACTATACATATATAGGTCTGAGTTGGGATTTATACAATAGGCCTAAAGGCAACTTGTGGTCGATCTTAATTTCAAAAATGACTGAGGGATTTCAACCTCGAGGGTTATTAATCCAGAAAATTGTTGGCTAAATGACTTGAGTTAAGTGAGATTTGATAAAATGCCACTTAACTCGTCTTACACATGATAAATCAAATACACAATAAAATAGTGTCATAAACAGACCTGATTGAAGCTCCAATCGGGTCCTTGCTCTTAGGCGGTGAGCTCCTACCCGTACCTACACGATAAACTAGAAGCTAACGCCCACTCATGATGCAGTCATACATCGTATATCACTCATACATTCATCACACATAAATCATAGTCACATCAACCTATGTCAATTATAGCAAGTCTACTTAGGCTATTATGCATTAGATCATGATCATTACGTAGTCACCCTAATTAGTTTTTTAGCTTTCGTTTTTAACACCACTCAATCAAACAATTTCCTATTTTATTCTTAATCAAATCTACAATTAAATATATAATTATAACACACAATTCACCAATCCTGTCATGTTGTGCTAATAATAATCCATTTTAAATAATTAAATTGGAGGTAATTATACCTCGCGTTGTCGGCAATCAGCGATGGTTAGGGTTTTGTCGGGTTTCTAAGAGCTCGAATTCAGTGCTCGGAGGGGTCCGAAGTTTGATTAGGTTCGATTGGGCGAACTCGGCAGAAGATCAGGCGAATTCTAATGAATTTGGTTTTTCAGTAGGTTCAGACGATTTTTCGGCAAGTTCCGACCGTTTCCTGACGACCGGCGGGGTGTCGATGGTACAAGGTACCGTTGGCAGCGGCTCGACGAGCTCGATCCAATGGAGGTGATGGTGAGGATGGTAGCGGTGGTGATGACCATCGACAACAGTGATTAGTTCAGCCTGGCAGTCAGTCTCTTCGATCGGGCCCGTGACTGGCCTCGGCGGTGCTACTTAGAGGGGAAAGGTCGGGGAGGTCGAGGGGGTGGTCGTCAATGTAACGGCGGTGGCGGTGTGGCCCAAATGGCAGCGAATTGACAATGGGAGCGTCACGGCTCATGGGGTGATTCGGGCATCATGGTGGTGAGATGGTGATCGGAGTTGGTCAAGGTGGCATGGCAAGGTAGGGCGGCATCGATTGGCAGCAGTACGGCGTTAGCGACGGCGGCGGTGACAACCACAGGGGCTACGATAGGATTTTGGAGATAAGGAAATCTCGGGAGGGAGAAGAAACACCTCGGTGGTAAACTCGTAAATAAGCATTGACTTTATTCTTACTCGGGTCAAAATAATAACTAGTTCGTAATAAATCCTAAACAAAATCTTGAAAAATATGGGAAAATCCCATGAAATATAACAAACACAATAACATCTAAATGACATGCTCTATAACTAATAACCTACCCAAACTGTGCCATAACGCGTACTAATGTGTTATTTGGCCTAAAACTATTTCTACGATCAAACATATAAAAAGAAAAATACTGCATACTTTCATATATTGTAATAACTCATTTCTCACCATCTTTTTGATATTATCATCATATATTCTAGTACACTTGACCCTCATCGCTCATAACTCGCGGTTGGCCTCGACTCAGCATGCGGTTTATAAAACTAACTTGACTCGAACCGACTGGTTCACTGTAGTAAAACTCTGACTCGAGTCACGGGTTTTACACATGGTCTTGAACAGAAGTAAGGAAGTTGTCATTTGCTCTCTCTTTGATAGACTTGAAAGAATGGAGCCATGAGGAATGTCCCATAGGGTAGGCAAGTTCTCCATTCTTTGCTTGGACCTTAAGGAAGGCCCGTCTCCAAAAGAACCAGCCATGAGAACAATGAGTGGCAAAATCATCCAAAGGAAGGCCATTTTCTTTTGCAACTTCGGGTTGGTTCGCTACCGATCGAATGCCCGATTGAGGTCAATGATTGAACTTGAGATTGAAGGATGAGACGATGACTGTGACACTTCTCTGGTGGTTAGCACTGGTCAGGGCACCTCATGACTACTTGGGGCAGCATTTCGAGCAGGAAGGAGGTTTGATTGGTGGTGAAAGCACGGAACTTTGACTCCAACACTAATTGGTTGACAGGTACCAATTATTCAGTCTTGTTGAAAGGATCTAGGGAGGATTCTGGTGGTAGTACAATTGGTGGCAAGTCATGGCAGGCTGAGCTTTGGTGAGGTCGGCGGTGGCAACACTACACCATCAGTGTTTGGCAGAGAAGAAAGCATAGTTTGGCTAGGGTTAGGGGTCTCAATAATTTAGCTTTTGCAAATCATTTGGCCACCGAATGATAGACTAAACACTTTCAGAAATAGATTTTAAAATTAAATCCAATGGTACGGTTAACTGAAACACCTTAATCGAATGCCAACCTAATTCGAGAAAACTGAGATATTTGAGAATTGTTGGTTTTTAAACTTCTAAACTCCAAATAAAGATGTTTAAATGTCTTGGAAGAACACTATACTGATTGTAGCTTATCTCAATCATGTTTAAAAAATATTTTTGAATACATTTTACTCAATTGATACACACACACACACACAACACTTGAAATATTATCACACTTATTGAAATTCAATAAAACTTTTTAACAAGTGAGGGTTGTAAAATTAGTTTGAACAATAATTTCAACCATACCCTTATTAACTTAAAACATTTGAAACTATACATATGTATAATATCAATGGATTCAAGGAATGAGAAAGGGATCAATACCTTAGTTGAGAGTTGTTGCCTTTGGAACAACCATACCCTTTTGAACTTGGGTCCTCCACCTTACATCTCCATTAAATGTGCCCAACTTTGCCATAATAGTGACAAGTATATGAGGTGTGAGAGATGATAGTATGTTGGTGTGGTGACTTCTTCCGTTTCATAGGGGCTTCTCTTGGCTTCTCCATTCTCCTTCGTGCTTGCATCATCATCTTGTCCTTCCTAGGAGTTTGAGTGGACTTCTTCTTCATTTGTTCTTGTGGGAGAATCCTTCTTCTTGGAGTAACCATGGGCTCCTTTCCCTTGAAAGTTCTTGCCACATTTGAGAAATCTTCACTTAGTTGAATAGAAGCATTGACAAAGTAGAGGGGCTTGTTGAATTCCCCATTATGGTTGTCTCCCCCCAAACCAAATTTGCATATGGGGTTCTTGCTTTGTAGAAGCATGTTGGAGAGTTTATGTAAACCCCCTAGCAACAAGTTCAAATCCCTTTATTTTGGGGCTAGTTGGTCTTCAAGCTCCTCTTCCCTTGCTTTTGAGCGCTTAAGCTCCATCTCCTCGTATTTGAGAATCTCCTCAAGGGCCTTCTCATCATTTTTTATTGCCTCAAGTTGCTCTCTAAGCTCCTTGTTCTTCTTGGCCATGCACATGGACTCCGCATCAAATGCCCTTTCAAAGTATTCTTCCCTCTCTTCTTCAATGACCATGAAATAAAATACACTTAGGCAATCATCACCCTCATCATCTGATTCCACCGTGACTTGGAGAACCTTCTTTCCTTTGGGCTCTTGATCCTTTTCTTTTTTGGACATTCACTCATGACATATAAAAATCCCTTGCATTTTAGTATTGTATATTCTCCTTGGTGTTGTAAACAAAAAAAATAATTAGGTTATTTTATTTAGGGTTTTGTAAATCTTAGAATGAATCTCAAATATTATTTAATTAAATTAATTATCGAGAATCAATATCATAAATTATCAATTATTACTTTTAGAGTACCAGGACAGTGATATTTATGGATGTTTTTAAATAAGTTTTATTTTTTGAATTTTTGGGATTAGGAGTTATGAGTGTGATTTGACACTTATTTGCATTAACTCAATAGTCAATTTTTTTGATTTTTTTCATCACAAAAATAGTTAATATAGTTATCTGTGATTATGTTCTTTTTTATAAAATTTAATGTAGTGACTTCTTAAATTCTACGCATAATTTTCTATATGAAGGAGAATTTTGTTGATGTTAAATAAAACTATCATCTTGATAGTTTGTGAACACATTGGCTCACAAAGGGAATGCTTAAGAGAAGTTTTATTCATATTATAATTGCGTGTCGTAGTTGAGGGTGCCTCATTACAATTCCAGGTTCATATAATTACTTGAAATGTTATATATTCCTATTTGGGAGCCTTGGTCGGCTTGAGGCCACATTCAACCACCATGTGTCGAGCGCAATCGGGGTCAAAGATTTGACTCAGTCCAACACGGGGCAACACCCTTAAACTTTTTGAAAGATTAAATACCTTCCCCAATGCCGGTAGGGGTGACAGGGCACAGTGGTGTAAAATGACTCATTATGCACTTGTGATACCAAGAGGGTGAGTCAATGACAAATATTGGTAACTAGAGGCCGTGGGCCACGTAGTGTGTGTGCGCATACATGGGATTGTAGTTGAATGGGGTGGCTGCCCCTCCTGGAATAATAAGAACTCGACATAGGCTCATAATCACTAAAAGGCTTAAATTTAGATGTTGCGAAATATATTAACTTGATTCTTGTTATTATATGACCTAGTATTTTTATTACTAATGCAGAATTACCTCCGCAGGTTTGAGCATGGAAGATAGGTAAAGTTGGGACAACTGGAGGACTCTGTCATTGGACTTTTGATTTTTTTCTTATTTGTTATTATACTTCTAGATTGTTTGCTTGGCAGTGGGATTTCGGTTTTGTTCATGGGCTTAGATTATTTCGAGCATTTGCTATATTAAATTTTGTGTCCTAGGTTTATTTAAAATCTTGCAAATTAATAGAAAATTAATTTATGGGACACTTAGTTTCATATAGTAATATTTGGCTCGTGGCTCAGAACGGGCAGATCACTACAGGTGGTATCAGAGATATGTTCCCTCGAAACCATGCAAATCAATCATTACCTTGTTAAAGTCTAAGAGTCCACTGTTCCAAGGGTAAATTTTTTTATAAGCATTGATCATTCTTTAATGAAATTAATTTCCATTGTTTTAGATGGTAAGTTCATATTAGTGTGTACAAAATGGGTTGCTGGTGAATGTCAACATTGTGAGTGAATATTAAAAGACAACTTTTGATAACTTCCTAAGGATGTAAGGACTTTGACATCCAATTCAGTTGTTGTGGATATAATGGTGTCCTAAAAAACCTTAGAGATTGCTCAATGTTTGGAAGATATTAATGGTAAGGACAAGATTGGAAAAGCCTAAGAGTTAGAAGGGCCAGGTTGGGAGGTTGGTGTAACAACGATATTAGGTAGTTGAAGATATTTCTTCGTAGAAAAAAATTATGTCCGTACGGTGTGCAAATAAATTGCAAGACATTGAAGAAGAATGACCACTAGATGATACAAAAATTTTGATAATTGTTAATTAATTAAAAAATAATGTAGAAGAAGTTGATAGGATGCTTTATTATGCATAAATATGTACCTTTTTATTGCCAAAAAATTAAATAAAGGTAATATAAGGAAGAAGAAAGAGATGAAGTAATGCTGATACTGTTATTAATAGTGAGGGGATGTTTTGAAGAGTTGAAAATTAAAATTTCCTTAGTGGGGATTGGGGTGACGACTGTTAGATCCGAAACAAGTTGTAAGTAGAAGGGCAAATTAAAGAGAACCTTTAGAAGGAATATCAGACCCCGCAGTATCGTGTAGGTAATTTGATTTATGGAGACATATTGTTAGCATATCAACAAGCTTCTGTTGAGTTAGAGGACATTCTAGAAGTGTTTTAAAGCATAACACCGGTATGGGACGGTTTGTCACTTATGTGTCATGCTAGGTGCACGTGATAATCAACCAATGAGTGTATATAGAACGCCTTTACAATCAGAGGTGTTATCTAGGTCGTATGGGTGTTATGGGACACCTGTGCGATATGGATGACAGTGTTATGGAACAGTGTGCCCCACTTTAACTATGCATATGAGTGACAATGCTTAAATCGAGGGAAAAAATGCACCGATGAATTACAGTCTGCTATGTGGCAACGGGTTTATAGAAAGTAAAGACCCCAATGAAGCATATAGATACCTATAGAGTCATTTAAAAAGATTACTCAAATTCAATAGAGGATTAACTTTTGAAGTGTCCTCGAACAGTTTGGCTTTAAGATGTAGAACTAGTAAAGAAGTAGATCAAATTAACTTACGTGCTCAGCCATCACAAAGTAGAAGTGGAAAAAGAAAATTGCAAATCGTGATTTTTCTAAAATGAACTTTTATTGGAAAATGTGAAGATCATTTAAACTAACTTTTATAGAGCTAGATATAAGTATACCAATGCATAATGGAAGAAATGCCTAAGATAGGATAAGAAAGAAGTTAGAAGAATGAGTAATTTTCTCTTATAATCCTATTATATTTTTAGGACAAAAATTTCCAAGCTCGGGAGATTGTAAAACCCTGATGTTTTTCCTTGTGACCCTATTATATTTTCGAAGACTAAAATTCCCAAGTTAGGGAGACTGTAAAACCCAACCAAAAATAATTAGATTATTTTATTTAGAGTTTTGTAAATCTTGGAACGAATCTTAAATATTATTTAATTAAATTAATTCTCTGAGAATCAACATCATAAATTATTAATTATTACTTTTAGCATACCGGTATGGTGATACTTATGAATGTTTTTAAATAAGTTTTATTTTTTGAATTTTTGGGATAAGGAGTTGCGAGTGCGATTTGACATTCATTCGCATTAACTCAATAGTTCAATTTTTTTGACTTTTCGTTATCACAAAAATAGTTAATATAGTTATGTGTGATTATATTCTTTTCTATAAAATTTAATGTAATGACTTCTTAAATTCCACGTATAATCTTCCATATAAAAGAGAACTTTGTTGATGTTAAATAAAAACCATCATCTTGATAGTTTGTGAACACATTGGCTTACAAAGGGAAGGCTTTAAAGAAGTTTTATTCATATTATGATTGTGTGTCATAGTTGAGGGTGCCTCATCACAATTCCAGGTTCATATAATTACTCGAAAATTTAGCAGTCCAATTAACACTTAGACAATTAACCTAAGATTTTATGTAACACCCTGATTCGGCCAACAGAGTGAAGCGAATCAATTTGATAAATATCGGGATACTACTTCATAACCCATTAAAATTGAGAACTAACACAAGAAGAATCTAACCATTCAGGGTGTCAAAAGATGAAACCCAAGGAAATCTAATACGCAGATAATACTAAAAAATGCATGCAAGACACCTAAGGATTTGCTCATGCATGGAGGACTACCTAAAAAATTTAAAAAGAAAACTGACAATCTTGGAGAAAATTCGATAGTCTCCCCTATAAGTAGGACATTAGAAAATTTTACACAACCTCTATAATGATTATTCAAACATAGAACAAATTCTGAACATTTCATATTATCAATTGACATTCACATAAATATTTTTAAGGCGTTATGCCACATTCCAAGATCATTCGCAATACATTTAACATAGATTTCACATTCATTAGGGTGTTGCTATAATACCCTGATTTCGGTTTACCTAAGAACTAGATCAGAAATGTTACTAATGAGTCGAATCATGTTTAATATTGTTGGTCAGTAAGACTCGATTGATAAAATTGATCAAAATAACCCTCTTGGTGTCATCAGAATGGAAGACATTGTTAAATATACATCAAACACATCAAATATAAATAAAAGCAATAAAGTAAATAACTGTGTTCAACCCAAGTGTGTGTAGCATTTATCTGTCCTCCCACCAAAGTCAACTCAGGATGTGTATGACCTACATATATTATATGAAAACCGTTAGTAACGAATGTTACTGGTCCGAAAAATAACTAATACAATCTGTCAAATGGGTATTCCTTTGCCCACGAAAACTTATGAAACTTCAAGATAGCCTCACACCAGGCGGTAAGCAAACATACTTAAGCAATTGCCAGCTCACATGCACGGCTCATAATCATATTCATACATACATACAGTGTTTATGCCCTCACACCTTCCATATCACCCGCCATGGTATTCGAGTGGTAAAAGGAACAGTTAAGTTAGTGCCACATATTACTGGAAATACACTGCATTATGCAGTACTATCATACACCGCTACCTCATAATTTGAAGGAGTACTAGTGCGATTCATATATATCTCTATATCGCTCACACACTCTGTCAATGCGACATTGGAGGGATTCGATAAAACTCTGTCGATGCCATCGTATGTATAAAATACGATTAAACTTGACACACAAGGAGTTAAGTAGAGAAGGAGAGTCCTACGGACCTGTAATCCAAGCTCCAATCGTATCTGCACATTTACGGCGAGCTTGAACTCTGAAACCTACATCGGAACCCACTTCTAAGTAAAATACTAACATCTTATATAATGCATGCTCGTGGTATGTGCTCATATCATCAATACATCTTAATAAAAAAACTATACTAAATAAACATACTGCTAAACAAATAGCACGTAAATCGAGACTTAATAAATAAAAATAAATAATAAAAATAATAAATAAATACAATCATGATTAAATAGATAGATAATAAGTACATAAAAACAAACAATGCTCTAATCATAAAATAATAATATCATATACTAAAATGACTTAATATGTGTAAATATTATATATACCCGTGTTAATAATCATATAAGCAAATAAATAAATAAATATATAATCATTATATACATAAATAAATAAATAAATAAACAATTATTTAATTTTAATTAATCATGAATAATAATGATATTATAGTCATCGTTATAGAATACGTAATTAAATGCAATTAAATAATAACATACACACAACGAACAAGTAAATAAATAAATAAATAAATAAATAAATATATATATAATTTAGTAAACAATAAAAGACTAACATTAATAGTAAATATAATAATAATAAATAATCATGTAAACATACATCGTATACGATAAACATATAAATAAAACTAAATAAATAAATAAATAAAATAAATAACAAAATAATAAATAAAGAAAAATCATCACAGCATCAAATCATGCTAAATTATGTGAATATGTAATTAAACTAATATAAGGGTTTTTGAATTACCAAAAACGGTCAAGAAACGGCCGAGAACGGGCTGAACTAGACCGAACCATGATGAACCAGACCAAGCCGAAAGTGCTGAACCAAACTGGGCTAGAAATAGGCTGGGTTGGTTGAGCAGACATGACTGGACAGGTGGACTTGGACATGGTCTGGTGAGCAAGCAGCACAGTCGCGGGCTGGTGGATGCGGTCGTGGGCAAGCGGACCACAAAGTGGGCAAACGGGCCGAAAGGGGTTGCCGGGCCGGAAATGCCGACGGTGGCACTGGGATGCACCAGTCGGATCGATGGAAGTAGCACGAGGAACCTGATGACGATGAGGATCGGTGGAGCCTCGCTGCTGGTCGGCCGAAAAACGACTGGAAAGAGGGCGGTGTCGCCGCCGAGTGCGGCAACGTCGTTGACAACGATCGCAATTGTGATGCTCGTCGTGGGTTGTCTCAAAAGGTATATCTTGATGAGAGGAAGCTGGGTGGGTGGTCGGATCGGCAGGAGGAGGCTCAATGTCGCCAGAAAATGGCTCAATAGGCGGCGGTGTCGGTGATGAACAGTGCTCAAAATCTCGGTCGTCGACAGCGATTGCGGCGGCACCAGTGGTTGTGAGTGGTACGAATAGAAAGCCGGCTGCGAGGCAGTCATGGCCATACTGAATGGGTGGCTGAAGGAGGGCCGAGGTCTCAGCGGTGGCAAGCCTATGTGGTGGTGGCGATGAGGGTGTAAATAGTGAAAACAGAGAAAACCAAAAAAACTATATGGAAAGCTAGGGTTGAGTAGACGCCTCGGATTTCACCACGTGGGAGATCTGAGCAACCGACAACTTAGTGGCCTAGTGGGGTTCACCTATACGTATAAGTAATCTACATATAGACTAAGAGCTCGGATTGAGTCCATCCAAGGTCAAAACTAAATCAAGTTATGAAAATGACTCTATAGGCAGGAATCGAGGTAAGAAAGTTAAATAGGCTTCGAAACCCTAAACGCAATCGAGCTAGGCCCACGGGGCACAATTCGATGGTCTAAAATTCCTATGATGCATGCAATGAGATACCCAAAAAAATCTCAAACAGATACTAAACACTGCAACGGCCTAGATCGGGGCCTAAAATCTTGGCTAACATATACAACCAAATCTGTATACCTTAGTATACACTGATAACTCATGATCTTATCATCTGCACGTCAGGCATATTCAACCACTATAACATGCTCATACGGCCATCTGGACCCATACTCATAATCTGAAAACTAGTCTAGTTCGATCTCGCTTGAATCGATTCTAGACTGCCTGAACTGGACCAAACTAGAATCGGGTAAAACCCTAGTCCAAAATTGGGGTTTGACAGTTGGCTTGCTTGGTCTTCACATGGGCCCTTATTGTGCAACTACAAATTACAAAAGCTCATCCAATCCATGTTCCTTCCTCACACCATATACCTGCACAAGTAGCATAGTTTTGTGTACACGAATATTCATTTAACCATCAGTTCCAAGACTTCAAAAATTGAAAAACCTGCACAAAATAAATTACATGAATACCCTAGAGTATTTCATTTGCAAAATGGGGGAAATGAAATGAGATTAGCAAAAGCTAGTACACTGTCATGGTATCATATCACAAGATATTGGCCATCATGGGTCATAATATATGTCTCAAGGCCACACAACCACAAAATCATCACATGGTCCATAGCCTCAAGACATCATCATAAACGTGTCATACATATCAAAAAGAAAAGAAGTCCCCAAGGGACACAACACAACACGCTAAAGGCCCACAACACCAAAAGCTGGCCCAACATCCATCAATCTTCGTGATCTACCTAGCTACACCAACCAACGTCAAACCTAAACACCTATATAATATAGGAAAACACGTCAACAACTAGTGTCAGTGAGTCCCAAGTACCTAATAGGGAAAAATCTCCATATAGGTAAATAGATAAATAGTTATCCCCAAAAAATAGAAATTAACCAGCAACTTCCACAACACACTGATCATAAGCATGTGGCCAATATGGCCTAATCATGTCATAATCACCAGTAACCGTACTTATTTACTGGATAATAACTCACGGTGATATGCAAGTAATATGATCAATAGGGTCTAGCTGAGAATCACTGCACTAAGATAAATTAGTTAATTTCATCGTGAATTTAATTAAGACTACACGGTGAGTATATTTTATAATCAAACACGAACAAAAATTATTATTGCGATTTTTATTTAGTTAATTAGTATTTTGCATACAATCCAAGGCAACTCAGATGAGACCCAAATTTATAAATTTTATATCATTTCATTGTTACAACCTTGATTAGATAATTTATGTAGCGTTTTACCACGCACAATCAATAAATACATAAAACACAACCCAAATATCAATAAAGGTACCAACTTTATATAAAAATTAAATCTTTACAACTATCTAACATGCAAAATATGATGAATAGTATATCAAAATCATTAAAATGATGTGAATTATATGACCCAACAAGAATAAATATGAAACAACTGCAAAACATGCAAAACAACCAATTAAAGTGTAAGAAAAGTGCCCAAATAAAGGGTAAGAAAAGTGTACCTAAAAGAAGAGAAAGAGAAGGGGGAAGAAGGTGGTGGAAAAGGCAAAGAATGGGAGGAAGAAATGTGGAAAAAAGAGGGGGAAAAGGAAGGGAGAAGAGGAGGGTGGAGGCCGAGGGGAAGGGGAGGAGAGGAGAGGAGAGGAGAGAAAAATAAAAGGCAGCTAGGGTTAGCACAAAGGCGCCTCCAGGGCGCATTGGTTCCCATGTTGGGATGCAAGTGTATCTTGTGCAAAGGGGAGGGCACCCTTGTGCCCGGTAGTTAGCCGCAACAAAGGGAAAAAGAGGGAAAAGAAGGAAAAGGGAAGGAAGTGAAGGAAGGAAAGGAAGGGAAAGGAAGAAAAAGTGGCGAAATAGCTTCTAAACATGATTTTGGCTACAGGGTATGCCGAGGTTGCATGTAACACGACTCTATACGACACAAGACCTTAGGCTAACTAAAACACTCAAAACCACAATAAGGCCATGACTTAGCAATTGGGTCAGACTGGATAATACTCAACGGCTGACACACCCAATGCCATGTCTACAACAACCCATAAGGACCCATTTAACGCAAAATTGATCAAAGAGGACTGGCTGCATGCTAACCGAGTCAAACTAAAAGCCAAACCGTTCGTAAAAGCACCAGATCGATGGGCCAGGTTTCACACATTAGTCCAACAATAACTGATGTAAGTTGTATAAGTTTCATATTTGGCTTAATGAGATATATGATTGTGGGATATCATATTGACTATTTTCAAAAATAATCTCATATTGATCATCATTAAGGCAACATACGTGACATGAATTACTGATGTCCCATCTCTCAATACTACTCAATCACTAGAGGCGAATACTCGGTGAGAGAGTTATTCATATCATTTTATATGTTATTCTTTGTGTTAGAAAAAATAATGAAGTGAAATGGAAATTTTCATTAATTGAAAAAGATGAAAATTACATGAAAAAATCTGTTGAAATACATGTGAAAAATACTCTAAGTAAATAAGCCCATTATCCTAATATGGGAAAGATACACATCACGAGGTATTGGCAACAACTATTTGATGAGTGGAAATGAATTTTTGCCTCACTTCATTATGCTGAACAATGTATGAAGTTGTATTTGACATCAATGTATTTGGTTTTATTTTGATATTTGAGATCTTTTGATACTTTGATATCATGAGGTATTGGATAATACTCATTAGTGGACACACCCAATGCCCAATCCATAACAACCCATAAGGACCCACCTAACACAAAATTGATTGAATTGGATCAGCTACACGTTAATCGAGTCAAACCAAAAGCCAAACAGGTTGTAAAAGCACCAGACCGATGGACCGGGTTGTACACATTAGTCCAACGACAATTCTTGTAAGTAGTATAAGTTTCATATCTGGCTTAATGAGATATATGATTGTGGGATATCATATTGACTATTTTAAAAAATAATCTCATTTTGATCATCATCAAGGCAACATAGGTGGCATGAATTACTGATGTCCCATCTCTCAATACTACTCAATATGAGAGGTGAATACTCAGTGAGAGAGTTATGCATCTCATTTGATATATTTGAGCTTTTATCCTACAAGAAGAAAATGTGAAAGAGTGTCAGAAGAGAAGAGAAAATGCTTTTTAAGGGAGGAGGAAACTAGAGGAAAAGTAAACGATGGGGGGGGCGCCATGGAACCAGCCAATTCCATCCACATCTAGTTTAGAGAATTTTTGGGGTAGGGAAAACGAAGACTAACATTAGGGTTTAGGAATCACCAAGATTGTAAGTGTATATGTGTCAACCTTTAGGTCACCAATTCTTTCATTTTTATATAAAAATCATATTTATTTCAAAGCAAAGTGTTATGCATGTTAAAGATAAAGGAGTTAAGACATTTTGAGACTTCAGCGGTCACATCAATTTTTGTTTTTCAAAGGCAAAAGAAATTATATTTATCAAATAATTTTGTAACAAGTGACCTCCAGGGTTGTAGATACTCAACCTACAATCCATAAAAGCTTCTTCAAACTCCTTACCTTTGTTATAGAAAACATACCTTGGTTACAAAACACAAGATAAAGAAATTAGAAAGCAATGATGACACTCTTGTAAAGAAATTTCAACAAATGATAAATAAACAAGAAGAAAACAAAGAATTACACCCTTGGAGACCAATTTCCCTTCCAATTTAGTGGTATATTTAAAAAGAATATCCATGAATCTAAAGTATGATTTGAAATCATGGAATGGAGCAAAGAAAATAATGTATACCAAGCATTAGCATTGTAAAATCCGTGCCTTTGCCCCAGTGGTCTAGTCCTGATCCGTAATTACTTCGAGTATCATGTAGTTAGTCTGATCCAGCTGATCTTGCATTATGTGGACTACGTGCTATAGTGAGCTAGAGAATTGGATGCAACCACCATTAGACTGTTAAGGCCATGTTTTGATGATTTTATCATAGATATGAAACATAAAGGGTGCATGGATATAGAAGTGTTGAAGAGTGCTAGACATATTTATGTAACTTTTTCCCTTGTAATGAATGAGTTGTTGAGATGACCTAGGGGTGAGTATGTAATGGGTACATGTCTAAAGGGGATGCAAGTGTTTAGAGTATAGTCATCTAAGGGGCTTGAAATTGTAATGATCAATTAACAAGAATGACTTAACTCATTCTAAGATACCTATCCCTTATTAGCCATAGGTTGCATGGTATATTTATCATGGCAGAAGCATTCCATACCATGACATCTTGCATTGTTTTCAAACTAAGAGCAATGAATATGGATGGCCTGATGAGGCAAGAGCTTAAAGAATTGAATAGTTGAAGAAGATCTACATGGTAACCTCAAGGAGTGCTTCATTATGATTGGCACCAACTATTTAGAGAGTTCACAACATATTAGAGTTGTCTTCATCAAAAGTTCTCGATAGCAGTGTTAAACCTTATTTTTATGAGACAACTTTGTAAACTCTATATGTATGATCACAAGCATATATGGATTAGCAAAGGAATCAAGATCATCAAGACTTCAAGTGAAGAAGAAGATCATGCAACCATTTCAAAGAAACCAAGTTTAAAGATGGGAAGAATGAAGAGGGGCTTCAGACTTTAGTTACCCTTTGGTCAAGACCTTGACAATTGAAGACGAAGGGTGCAAGCCAAGGGCGAAAAAGATTCAACCTTTGGCTAACCTTCGGTCAAGGGTTTGGCTACTAAACACCTAGAATTTGATCAAGAGCTTTGAAATTTCAAACTTTGGCTAACCTTCAATGGGGGATTGGCAGCCAAAGTGGGCATGTACAACCTTAGGGATAACATAATACAGTGAGATCAAGACATGTGGAACCTTCAGCAAAGCTTCGATAACTGATCATGAGTTTGGCAAATAACAAAAATTTGGTGAAGCTTGAATGAGATCGATTGGCTAATGTTTGGTTGTAGGTTCGACAATCAAAGGTATGAGGAACCTTAGACTTGATGAGGCAAAAGTCAAGGAGGACTTCAATAGACATTCGGTCAAGGATTCGACAGCTAAAGATAGGTTTGGAAACCCTAGGGTTGATGTGGAGAATGTTGAGTTCATGTAACGACCCGGCCCAAAGTACAACTTAATGAGCTAAGTCATTTTTTTAAAGATGGTTAACCAAGTTAAAGATCTATAGTCCATTCCCACTTATAAATAGGATCTTTGCTCGGTAGGTATTAGATATGGGATTAAGTTGAGGGATCTCACAATCCACCCACCTTAGGAAATTTCGTCCCCGAAATTCCGACACACGCCATCCATTGCTAGCCTCAGTACACGTCCTTGTATGGCCTATGACCGGCAGTCTTAGCCAACATCCGTAGTCCAATCCACCATTTAACATGGAACCAGGTTGCTCTGATACCATTTGTAACGACCCGGCCCAAAGTGCAACGTAATGAGCTAAGTCATTTCTTTAAAAGTGGTTAACCAAGTTAAAGATCTATAGTCCATTCTCACTTATAAACAAGATCTTTGCTCGCTAGGTATCAGATGTGGGACAAAGTTGAGGGATCCTCACAGTTCAAGTTAAGGAGGCTAAGATTCACTAGTGGTTTCCAATTGAAGCTGATGTGTATAATTTTAAGTGAATGTTCAGTCAGCATCCGGTTGATCGTTCGGTAACCAATTGTTATGGAAAAGTTGCTAAGATTAACCATTGAAAAAGCAAATGGGGAGATTTAAATGCTAACAACTACTATTTTAGGAGAGACAATGGAAACCTATAAATGGGAGCTTGGGGGACGTGTTTCAACACACCTAGATGATAAAGAACTCTATAGTCTCTTGGATTAATTTGAGAAGCTCAAGCTTGTGTTAAAATTAATTTTATCTATTAGATTAATTTACTAGGTGATTAATTGTGTACCAAGGAGTGATTTTGTACATGTGAGGCTTGTTTAAGTGTATTTGAGCTGATTTTAACCTCCCTAGGTGTGGGGATAGTGTGAGAACATCTTGATTAGAGGAAGAGGATTTTTGGAGAGAAGACTCACTTGGCTTTAGGCATGAGCTTGTGAAAGGAGGTGTAGTTTCTAGAGGTGGTTGTTCCGCAAGTGTTTAGAATTGGTTGAAAGACTCCTTGCCACTTGGGAAGTGCTTGAGAAGGAAGGCTTTTGGCTTACAAAGTTCCTTGGTATTCGGCATTGGAGAGGGATGACTTGTTGGAGGCTCCTAAGGGGTTAGAAGTGCAAACTTTCTTAGAGCTTGAGGAGTGCTTGAGAAGGAGGGTTTGCAAGTACCAGGTTCTATGACAATTGCTGCTCATAAAAGAGGCTTTGTTATTGCACATAAGTTGTACGACTTGGTTGTCATAATAAAGCTATGAAGACCTACTCACAAAAGGACTTGGTCGGTTAAAAATAAGGAGTACGAGTTCAAAATCTATGACAATTGCTGCTCATAAAAGAGGCTTTGTTATTGCACATAAGTTGTACGACTTGGTTGTCATAATAAAGCTATGAAGACCTACTCACAAAAGGACTTGGTCGGTTAAAAATAAGGAGTACGAGTTCAAAACCTTTTAAAAAATCCTTCTATCTCTCTCTTTCCTTTTCTCTTCGTGTGCATTACTTTAATTTCATTCACATTCTTGCATGCTTCACGTAGTTCTTTTGTGTCTGACTTGTTCGCTTTAGAGAACTAAGTGAACTTAGGTTAAGGTCACTTAACAACTTGCAGGATTCGATTAATTTACCAAAGGAAGTAGCTTTGAGAGTTTGGACTTATTTTGCCTTACACACCACCTATCTTATTAGGTTCAAAATAAATTGTCTTGTTTATTCACTTGTGTTTATTTTGATTATCTATTTGTTATTATCCTTTTTTATCGTACTTATATCATTTCCACGATTCATTGTCCACTTGCAATCTTTAGAAGGGCCTAAGTGTCCCGAAGATCTAACTCTTTTGTTAAGCGTAGTAAGCTCTCTACCGCGTAGATGTCTTCATAGACATATCCGTTAAGCACCAATAGCCAAACCAGTACAATATGTGCTAGCATTTTCAGTTGTCTATATGTGATAGTAATTAGTAGATTAGGATTGAGCATTCATAAGCATTGCGATTAGCTTAGAGTTTGTAGTTGCACGCATTCTGGGAGTGACTTGTTAGTCGTAGATGAGCCCTAGAGCTTACCTTAGTTAATACAACTTCTTTCTACCCTCAATTTTTTTCTTATGTCCTTTATTTTCACATTTTTTGGCACTCAACGCTGCGATGCTGATGGCCTAGGCCCGTGATCACGTACGATGCAATGGATTCAGCCCCTAGTAGGGCCGCGGCTGTAACATCCCAAGTTGGTTCGACCCCCAGCCAAATCAAAGGATTAAATTTTGGACCACTACTCTTGCTCATTCAAAATGAAATGCCGACAACAAGACCAGACCTAGCCATTAGAGGGGTCAAAGATGGAAGTCTTGATGGATTAATGCATAGACAAAATACATGAATAAAAATTGAATCACAAACACCTAAGGTTGGGCTTATACAAATAGGATATCCTAAATTAATCCAAATCATTAAAGAGACTTTAAATCTTGGGAAAAATCTTTCCTTCTCTCTTAGAGTGCATTATTTTAACTTGATTCACATTCTTGAATGCTTCACTTAGTTCTCTTTTTTAACTTATTTGCTTTAGAGAACTAAATGAACTTAGGTTAAGGTCACTTAACAACTTGCATGATCTGATTAATTTGCCAAAGGAAGTAGCTTTAAGAGTTTGAACTTATGTTAGCTTACACACCACATATCTTATTGGGTTCAGTATAAATTGTCTTGCTCATTCACTTATGTTTATTTTGATTATCTATTTGTTATTATCTTTTTTATCGTACTTAAATCGTTTATGTGATTCATTATCCACTTGCAATCTTTAGAAGGGCCTAAGTATCGTGGGGATATAATTCTTTTGCAAAGTGTAGTAGCTCTCTACCGTGTAGATGTCTTCATAGATATATTCGTTAAGCATAAATAGCCAAGCTAGTACAATATATGCTAGCATTTTCAGTTGATAGTAATTAGTAGATTAGGGCTGAGCATTTATGAGTCTTGCAATTAGCTTAGAGTTTGTAGTAGCACAATATTCCAAGAGTGACTTGTTAGTCCTAGATGAGCCGTAGAGCTTACCCTAGTTAATCCAACTTCTTTCTGCCCTCCATTTTGGTCTTATGCTCTTGATATTCACATTTTTTGGCACTCAACACTGCGATGTTGATGGCCCGGTCCATGCTCACATACGATGCAATGAATTCAGCCCTCCGTGACTATAACACCCCGATTTGGTTCGACCAAGCCAAATCAAAGTAATAAATCTTGGACCACTATACTTGCTCATTCAAAATGAAATATCGACAAAAAGACCAGACCTAACCATTCGAGGGGTCAAAAGACGGAAGGCCCGAGGGATTCTAATGCGCAAACAAAATACATGAATAAAAAGTGCATGCACATACTCATAAGGCTGGGCTTACACAAATAGGACCTCCTAAATAAATCCCAGTCATAAAAGTGACTTTAAATCTTGGGGAAAATCTTTCCTTCTCATAGTGTGCATTATTTTAACTTGATTCACATTCTTGCATGCTTCACTTAGTTCTTTTTTCTGACTTCGTCGCTTTAGAGAGCTAAGTGAACATAGGTTAAGGTGACTTAACTACTTGCACGATTTGATTAATTTGTCAAAGGAAGTAGCTTTGAGAGTTTGAACTTATGTTGCCTCACACACCACCTATCTTACTGGGTTCATTATAAATTGTCTTGCTCATTCACTTGTGTTTATTTTGATTATCTTTTTGTGATTATCTTTTTTGTCGTACTTATATCAATTCCGCCATTTATTGTCCACTTGCGATCTTTATAAGGGCCTAAGTGTCGTGGGGATCTAACTTTTTTGCTAAGTGTAGTTAGCTCTCTCCTGTGTAGATGTCTTTATAGACATATCTGTTTAGCATCTATAGCCAAGCCAATACAATATGTGCAAGCATTTTCAGCTGTATATATATGATAGTAATTAGTAGATTAGGACTGAGCATTCATGAGTCTTCTGATTAGCTTAGAGTATATAGTTGCACAATATTTCGAGAGTGACTTGTTAGTCCTAGATGAGCCCTAGAGCTTACCCTCGTTAGTCCAACTTCTTTCTCCCCTCCATTTTAGTCTTATGCCTTTCATTTTCTCATTTTTTTGGCACTCAATGCTACGACGCAAACGACCCTAGTTTGTGCTCACGTACGATGTACATGGATTCAACCCCTAGAAGGGTCGCAGCGACTGTAGCACCCAATTTTGGTTCAACCGCAAGACCGAGAGGGTGAGTCAATGGTAAATATCGGTAACTAAAGGTTGTATGCTACGTACAGTGTGTGTGCATACATGGGATTGTAGCTTAATGGGTCGGCCACCCCTCCCATCATAATTTGTGCTCAGCATTGGCTCATAATCACCAAAAGACTCGATTAATGATATTATGAAATATATTGACTTGTTTCTTGTAATTATATGGCTTGGTGTTTATATCACTAATGCAAAATTGCCTCTGCAAATGTAAGCATGGGTAGATGGGTTAGAGTCAAGACAATTGGAAGACTTTGTTATTAGATTATTGATTTTTCTTACTTTAGTTGTTATTATAATTTTTTTATGTTGGCATGGCAGTGGGATTTTAGTTTGTTTCATGGGTCTTAATTGACTCCAAGCATTGGTTATCTCATATTTTATTTCAACTTTGAATTTAAATTTTAACTAATTATTTACTTATAACTTAATGCATTTTTTAAACCAAAATTTTACATCATGGATTTATTTACAATACTGATAAATTAATAGAAAATTAATTTACCAGGTACTTAAGTTTTATATTGTAACACTTAGCTCATGGCTAGGAACGGGCAGGTCGTTATAGATTGTATCAGAGCCGTGTTTCCCACAGAACCATGCAAATCGATCCTTAGCTTATTGAAAATCTAAGAGTCCACTGTCCCCAAGCTAAATATTTTTTATATAAGCATTGATCATCCTTTTATGTTATTAATTTCCATTTTTTAGATGGTAAGTATTTATGGGTGTGTACAAAATAGGTTGTGGGTGAACATTGACCATGTGAGTCAATGTTAAAACATTACTTTCGACAACTTCCTAAAGGCATAGGGACTAGAGGGGCATCCAATTCAGTTGTTGTAGATAAAATAGTGTCTAAAACCTTAGACGTTACTCAAGGTTTGAAAGATATAAATAGTAAGGACAAGATTGGACTAACCCAAGAGTTAAGTACCAGGTTGGGAGGTTGGTGTAACAACAATACTAGGTAGTCCAAGATATTTCTTGCTAAAGAAAATTTTTTCAATTTAGTGTACCAATAAATTGTAAGACATTAAAGAAGAATGACCACTAGATGATACACAAATTTGGATAATTATAAAATAGTTAGAAAATAAATGTGGGAAAAGTAGATAGGACGTTTTATATCATACATTATGCATAACTATTACCTTTTTATTAAAAAAAATTAAAGGTAATAAAAGGAAGAGAAAGAGATGAAGTAACACCGATAGTGTTATTAACAGTGAGGAGATAATTTGAAGAATTGACGATCACAAATTTCCTTAGTGGGGATTGAAGGGGTGACGTCTAGATAAGGAACAAGTTGTGAGTCGAATGGCAAATTAAAAATGGAACCTTTCGAAGGATATGAAACACCGAGGTAACATGTAGCTGATTGATTTATGAAGGCATACCTCTAGCATATTCAAAAGCTTCTATTTAGTTAGATGACATTTTAGAAGTGTGTTGTTTTCAGATTTAGGCATAAACACTGCTATGGGACGATGTGTCACTTATGTGTCATGCTAGGTGCACGTGACACTTAACCAATGAGCGTATATGAGATGCCTTTATAATTGAAGGCGTTATTTAGATAGTATGGGTGGCATGATACTTGTGTAATCTAGATGGCAGTGTTATGAGATAGTAGTGTGCCCCACTTTAGCTATGCACATGAGTGACAATGCTTAAATCAAGAGAAAAAATACGCCAATGAATTGTAGTATGCTATGTAACAATATATGAGCTTATGGGAAGTAAAGATACCAATGAAGCATAGGGATGTGTGTAGTCATTTTAAATGACAGCTCAAATGCAATAAAGGGTCAACTTTTGAAGTATCCTTCAATAATTTGGCTTTAGGACGTAGAAGTAGTGAAGAAGTGGATCAAAATGACTTATGTGTTCAACCATGACAATGTACAACTGGAAGAAAATTGTAAATAGTAATTTCACTAACATGAATATGAATAGAAAGATATGAAGATATTTAAACTAACTTCTATAGAACTAGTTACAAGTATACCAACACATCATGGAAATAATGTTTAACATAGTTTAAGCAGGAAGTTAGATAATCAAGTAATTTTCTCCTTATGGTTCTAATATATTTTCAAGGACGAACATTCCTAAGTTGGGAAGATTGTAAAACCCCAAAAATTATTAGCTTATTTTATTTAAAGTTTTGTAAATCTTGGAACGAGTTTTAAATATTATTTAATTAAATTCTTGTCTTCCAAATATTACTTAGTTAATTCTTATTAAAAATATAAGAATACTAATAACAAAATAATAAAAAATAAAAATAAAATTATTAATCCTTTTTTATCAACCAAGTAGGTGCTATGTGTGGTTAGGGTCTAACCGGTGTGGCTCGCCATTTTATTTATTAGGTAGTGGAGTTTTTCTAGAGACCGGGTAGACTAAGTTTTGTGAGTGGATAAAGACGGTTGGGCGTTAGAGGATGTGGAGGAGATTTTAGAGGAGATAGACACTAAGCACATTAAAACCCTTTTGAGTAACTCTTCACGTTTTTCAACATCACCATGTCTTCTTCTCCTCTCCCTTCCTTCTTGCGTCAACCTCCTATACACCTCTACGTTCCCTCTTGCTTGGTATTCTTTCATTTCCCTCTCTTTGTTGTTTTCCCCCCTCTCATGCATGCATCTCTTTGTTTTTTTAATTTCTTTTTATTGTGAAGATCTGCTTGATTTTTTCTTGTTTAATGTGCATGTTCGTCATGTGGGTGTATAATTTCTTATTGTTGCACATTGTTGCATGAATTTTTTAGTGGGAAGCTATGCCAATTTTTCCTTCTAACATTCTGTTTTATTTATTTATACTTCTCATTGTTTTATGAATTAAATAAATCATCGTACTTAGTGTTCATTAGTAATATGATTAATTTCCCTATTTGTATTAATTAATAATAATATTATTATTATTTTGTATTATGATAAGTATTATTGGTATTAATTCATTATTGGTGTTGTTTGTAAATTAATATTGGTATTATATTGAATATTGATTATATGCCTCATAAACCCATTTCATTTATGACACTTATTTTTGATAAATTTCTAATATCTAATTTTAATATAATTAATTATTACTTGCCATTATTTGGCTTATTAAAGTGTAGATCTTCATACATGATAAAAATTAAAAATGAAATAACAGACAAGTTTGTATGGTTTGTGTTTTTTTTGCGTGTTTGAATAGTTTGGTTGCTAGGTTAATCTGTATATTATACTTAGACTTCATATGAGAGAAAACCATATAAGGTTCATGCCCAAATAAGTAAGTTAGTAATGTGTAAAACCCAAACTTCGGGTGTAGCACCCCGATTTTGGTTCACCTAAGAAACAGATCAAAAATGTTATGATCGAGTCGAGTCATGTTTAATATTGTTGGTCAGTAAGACTCAATCGATAAAATAGATCAAAATAACCCTCTTGGTGTAATGAGAATGGAAGACATTGTTAAATATGTATCAAACACATCAAATATAAATAAAAACAATAAAGTAAATAACTGCGTTGAGCCCAAGTATGTGTAGTGTTTATCTGTCCTCTATGACATCACCAAGCTAATCCAGACCTCCTTATCCAACACATACCTCTTTAGGTATGGTACCCATACCTATGACATAACCAAACCAACCACTCTTTTTTTATAAAATCCACCCCTTCCCTCACCTTTTCACCATTTCTCCTTCCCTCCTCAACTCCAATCACTTTCTTCTACTCTCCTTGGCCTTCTTCTTCATCTTTAGAGCTCCAAGCAGCCTCTTCCACGTTCCTAGCATCCTTGGGTAGTAGGCTTTGAGATTGAATGCCTCAAAAGACCTCCCCTTGGTCTTCACTCGTTAGCATCAGGTTTAGGCTGCCTCTGTTGCTTGTTGTTTGATGTGCATTGCTTGTTGTTTGATGTGCATTGCTTGTATGATTCCATGAATTTATTTTTGGAACATTTTTATCGTGTATATCTGAATGTTAGGAGAATTTTGAGTCCTTATTTATTATATTTGGCCAAGTAAATAAATAGATATGATTTTTATAATACATGTAGGTCACTGATAAGCATCATTTCAGTATAAAAATCATATCTTGCCATTCTAATGTTCCATTTGCACGATTCTTATTTTGTTGTACTCACAACATGTAGATCTACAACTTTTGTGTTGGGTTTTTACTTTCCATGCCATATAATTTGCATGTATGAGGGCAAAAATTGAGGAAAGGTGGCAACTTGGACCGTTATAGTGATATAAGCGCTAAATAATCATGAACATAACTCATAAGCAAACCTTGTATTTCCTGTGTGTTTATGACTATGAACATAATCTGTGATTGTGTGATATTTTAAGCTACAAATTTTAAACTAATAAAATCTTGTAAAATTATATGATACTTAAATAATTGTCTACTTTAAATGTGTAAATTTTGGGAACGGTTAAAAATCATCTATGTATGTTTAAAGGTGTTTACTGGGACAGTATAAAGATATTGAGTGAAAACCCTAGTTTTTCACTTCAGTTGTAAATTACCTTAAAATAAGCTAACGGTGTTGGATTTTAGTAAAACTTGGCCTATACCTTACCCTATGTCTCAGTAGCACTGTGACCAATTTTGGGGCCATTTGGGTAGGTTCCCAATTTTATTTATGAATTTCAAATTTGTTAGGCTCAAGCTAGCTCCAGAAGTAGCCCATCAAGTGACCCAATTTGTAAAATCAATTGAGGAATTCTCATTTTCCAGTTTATATTAGTTATTTTTTGGACCAGTAATACTCGTTACTGACTTTTTTCATATTATATATGTAGGTCTTACGGTCCTTAGTCAGCTTTGGTGGGAGGAGAGATAAACACTACACACCACTTGAAATTAGTGCAGTTATTTTCTTTCTTACTTTTATTTATATTTGATGTGTTTTAACACATATTTAACAATGTTTTCTATTCTCATGATGCCAAGCGGGTTGTTTCGATATATTTTATCGATCGAGTCTTACAGACCAACAGCTTTAAACATAACTCAACTTGATCGTAATATTTCTGATTCGGTTCTTAGGGGATTTGAAATCAAGGTGTTACAGAATCAACTCAGTTGGGTTGAGCTCCTAAGCCAGGTTGACTTGGGGGGTTGGCCGGGTTGCGAATGTGGGTCGGATGGGTCTGGATAGGTGAACAAGGGCATGTACAGGGTGGACATAATCGTGGGGAAATGGGCCTGATGTGGTCAATAGTGCCCGTCTCTAGAAAATGGTGGCAATGGCACGATAAAGGTGGTTGTTAGTGATAAAGGAGAGGATGGAGAACATGTCAGGGATGGTGATCGATGATGTCTGGCTGACGACTGCTAGAAAATGGCTGCAAAGTGGAGGAATAACTGCTAGAGAAAATGGAGTCACAAGTAGTGATCTAAGACTCAAATTAAACCAAACCCACTGGAGCTATCTGATAGTTTGAGATCCCTAAAATGGATGTAATGAGATATCCTAAATAAAAACAAATGGCTACTAAATGCAAGAAACGACCCTAAACTATACCTACCCTAGTGAACAACACAACCAATGGCCTCGTGATTGGTGCTCGACCAAAGCACATGTTGATACACGAATGCTCAACGGGTGACGTGACTAGTGCCTAAACCCACAATAACACGCGAAAAAGATCCTCCTAGCACCAAACCAACCGCATATTTGTTGGATCGGGCCAATAACAAACCAAACCTAAACAACTGGGTCGATGGGCTGAATTTTTGAGAAGTATTGATGGTGGGATCTGTTCATCCTCCCCTAACCCCCTCCCTCACTTGGTTGGGCCCCTCCCCTTTCTCCTCCTTTCGGTATAATTATCTTTGTAAAAGTATCAACTGATGTGTTTATTGTAAAAAGTCTCCTTAATTTAACATAGTAGTAATATTAAAAATTTTATTTAGCTAAAACTACTGCTTATTGTTTGCACTGAAATTTAATTTTGTTATACTTATTATCTTTATTTTTTAAATTTTTGATGTATTCTTTTGTTTTTGTTTTTAAATTGGATTTCTTTTCTATCTAACTAAATGCATGATAAAAAATCACGGTAAAATTTTTTTTTAAATTATTTTCTTTTCATTTTGTTTCCTTACTATAATATCAATCAGACACCCTTAGAAGTGGGGTATATTAGGTGCGGGTCGTCCCGGCCGGCCTTAGAGCAATATGCTGGTAAGGATAAGCTCCAGTTATCGGCGGTTCGGCGACGACTTTTCCGACCGTCACGGCCATGTCTAAAATTTTTTGGACATACTTCTAGCAAGCTATATACTCTTTTTCATGGCTCAGGAATACTGACTTTCCCTGCTTTCTACCGTGAAGATGTCTCTGCTTCCCATGGCATGGCCCCGTCAAGGTTTGCTGCCTTTCCTCCCGTGTTTGGTCATAAAAAGATTCGTACTTTCCACTGTTTTGTGGGTTTTTTTTGTTTGGAAAATTTGGTTCTGAATTTCTGTTGTTTGATGTAGGAGATGTGTCCTATTCCGTGTCTTCCACTGCTTCAGTGTTTGTGGATGATTATACTCGGCGGCTTAAGGTACAATAAACTTGTTTTTGATTTAATGGGAGCTAATAATGAGTTGGAAGAGCGTATTGGTGCACTGCACTACTATGATTTGTTTCTATTTTCATGAGCTCCACATGTACATTTGTGTTCTGATTTATTTATTCTTTATCAACGTGAACGCATTCCTGCGATTGAGGGAACGGATTGTTGTAGCTAGAAGTCAATATAGGTGGATGGTATTTTATTTTTGGCGACGCAAACGGGGACCAATGGCTCACCGGACTGAAGCGAATTTAGAGAACTGTTTCTAATGTGCTATGTTTTGTTGCCTTTAAAGTTGTTTTGATTGTTAGGTAGCGTGATTGAACACATATCATCATCCTTGTGCTCTCATCCTGTTGTTTATCTTCTGATGACTTTTTTGTTGCTTAGGGTAGTCATTTTCTATGTATATACAACTAAGTTTTGCTTGTATTTTTTAAAAAATTTTCTAGACGCCATTTGTTGGTTCGTTTTCAAGGAGAGTACAGATAGCATTAAGAGATGCTACTAAAAGAAAAGCGAGATTTTGTCGTTTGGTAAAATGTGAAAGGAAGGATGATGATCGCATTGAAAAATTTAAAATAGAGAAACCACCTTATTACAGCTATATGGACTCTACTTCAGGACAGCTTGAACCAGCCTCTGGTGCTAGGGCTAGTATTCCTGGTCCTGAGTACTGGCCTGAAGGAACTGCAAGTCAAGTTAGGGCTGCTCGTGCTCCATCACCAAAAGGGGAATCCAAAGGAATCCCATCATATGGGAAGAAACCAGGCAGTAGAAGGAAAAATTATAAAGAAACTGTATTTGCCTCAGGATCTGACACAGCTGAGTTTTCAGAAGATCTCTCACACGGTGAAATCAATGATGATGCCACTGACTATCAAACAGACATACCAAATGATTTTGTGGTTTACCAAACAGAGCCCGAAGAAGATAACTTGACTCCATTTGAGTTGGATAAGAAAATGGGTCACCCTCACCCATTTATCGACCCAAAAATAGGGAAACCCATAGAGGAGCCGCTTAGTAGTGAAGAACTATGGTGGAATTGGCGAAAGCCTGAAAAGGAGCAATGGTCAAGGTGGCAAAGAAGGCGCCCAGATGTTGAAACTGTAAGTCCAACTAGTTATTTACATCTTTTCGTCAAAATTTAATTTTTCACAACTAGTTGGTTACTTGTTGCTTGACTTCAAATATTATATAGTTTTGCTTTTCTACAATAACTGTCTGGATTTAAGATAGAATTTGTTAATTATTTCTTTGGTTTTCTACTTAGGCATCATTAGACAAAAGTGAACCATTGAGAAAAAGTCTCTACTGGACATTAAACTTATTTCACAGAGCCTTAGAGGTAGTGATGTAAAAAAGCCTTATGGTAAAAATGCTTCCAGGTATTTGTGAAAGCTATGGCTGAAACAGGGCAGATAAAAATATATGGTGATCATCCCACATTAACCGAGACCGCACTGTACCGAGCAAGAAGACATGTATTCAAAGAAGAAAGGTGGATTCCTCAAAGTCAATTATCTTAGTCTATCTGATAAAAATTGAATGCTAATCATATCTTCTTCATATATGCATGTGAAAGATTGTTTGTTTAATGTGTTACCTGGGGAACTTCTTTAGGCTTAAAGCTGAACAAGAAAGGCTGGAAAAAATAGGTCCACTTGCATATTATAAAGAGTGGGTAAAAGCTTGGAAGAGGGACACTTCACGGGAAGCTGTGCAGAAACATTTTGAGGAGACTGGTGAAGATGAGAATGATCAACTCATAGAAATGTTTTGCCATCAAACTGCGGCAGAGTTTCGCATCATGATGGGTACTGATGTTCGTATTAAGAGGGATCCATTGGCTATGAGACTCAGAGAAGATCAAATAAAAGAAAGTATGAGCTTTTCTTTCAAAAATTGTGTTAGCCATTCTTTTGTTGATGAAGTTCTTTATGTGTTCTTTTCTTGTTGTCAAAGTTTTATTAATTTTCTGCAATGTTCTGACCTTGTAAACAAAATCATACATGACCATGAAGTTTGCATTGTTTTGTCTCAGCCGAATTGTTGTTGAGTTGACTGAGATTGTCTTTTTTTCAAAGTTGTCTATGGCCTCAAGAATAGCAGTATTCTTATGCAATTTGTCAACACATTATATTCTATTTTTTCGGATTAAACATTTGGTTTAGAGATGCTTTTGAACCTTTAGAAAACAAAGAATAGACACTTCCTGAGTATTCTTTTCCCCCTCTCTCCCTCTCTCTCCTCCTCCTCCTCCTCCTCCTCCTTCTTCAAGTTAACAAATGTATTCCACTGGTTTGATGGATTTTTGGCAGTTTGGGGCGGTGATCCAGTGTACCCGACGATAAATTATATTCAGGACCCAAATGAAATAATTGACTATCGAGGTCCAGATTTCCATGAACCAACACCTAACATGCTTTCTTATTTGAAGGAAGTGAGTATTTGTAAGATATTACCTAATTTCTCATATGAAATTATGCTACTGCCCAAATGAAATAATTTGATAGCTTCTCTCTTCAGCATGGCAAAGTTATATCGAGGGAGGAGCTAACAAAAATTTTAGCCAAAGAAAAGACTGAAGAACTTGAGGTAATTATACATTGAAAACATCTTTTTTATGCGTATTACATTGTTATCCTATGCTAATTTGTTTTTTATTTTTTGGTTCATTCTACTTCAGATAACAGATATTGATGAAGCCATGGCTCAAGCTGTAGATATTGGAGAAAATGACGTCCGTTGGCCACTTTATTAATTTCCTATTTGTAGTTCTCATGTGGTTCTTTTGTGAAAACATGTTGGAGGAGGTTTATTTATTGGACATGTTTGCTTCTCTTATGGTTGCAGGATGAAGCAGAAGATAGTGATATTGAAGGAGTTGATGAAGCTGACGAAAAAATCCACAGGAATTGGAGTGTACTAAAAAGTACTCCTCAACTAAATAATAAGTCAAAGGTTTGGATTTTTTTTCTTGGTTTATGCCTTTATAAATATGAACCCTGAAGGATTTTAGCATCTGCTGATTATGTTATTAAGCATCCGTGAAATCTTGAACCTAAATGAACTGTGCTGGATGCCTGGAATACTGCATTTACTTCAGTTTATGAAACAGAAGAGTGGAACAAGATCCATTTCATGAACCTGGCTGTTTTTGTGTGTTGTTGATGATGATGATACTAAGAGGAAAGAAACACATCACATTGCTCATCTTCTGCGTGAACCAGCCAACTCAAGAGCTTCCATCTTTTCTGCCTTGTCAGGAGAAAAAGAAGAAAGGGGAACCCATGTCGATAGAAGAAGCAATTGACGATTCGGAGAACTTGACGGATTTCTTACTGGATTTTGATGAAGATTAGATTAATGTTCTCACTTGTACACTTCCTCCCATGAGCTCTAGGGGGAGACTTGATGGTTATGTCTGTTCCAAGGCCAAGAGAGGAAAGTATATTTGAGTAACAGCAGGTATGAGTAGCAAACATCTTCCAAGGAGCTTGTTCTAAACTTGACAAAAGTAATATGGATCTGATGCCTGCTTATAGAAGACATTTTGGAAACTTGGTCAAGTTAGTTCTTTTGCGTATGCTTTGCTATGGCAGGTCTGTGGTATTTGTTGATTCTTGTGGCGCGCTTGGTCAAAGTGGAGCCCACAGCTTTCTTGTGCCATAGAAGCGATTCCTGAGTAAACTTTGATACTTGTGTTCCCACGAAAGAGTTGCCAAATTGGATTTTTGAACATTGGCCGTGTGAGCCCTTGGAATCATCTTGTTCATGAATCTCCTCTATTCTTCCTTTTTTTTAATGCCAATATTTTTTTAATGTCGCCTGTGCAAGGACTCAAAAAGTGTATCATATATGCACAAGCAATTTGTTTGTTGTGGTCTTTTGCTGACCGGCACACCTTTTCCATGGACTAAAATTAAATTTGATGAAGGAGCTGTGGGAGGTGCAAATCCTAAATTCCTAATTTGGGTTGGTATGAATTGCATCAGCCCTTATCAATTGTTTTTTTACACAAATCACAAAAGTATTTTCACAAATTATGTACATATTATAATATTAACTGGGCGTATGTAGTAAAACGAAAAATGGTACGACCGTGACAAGTGATTAATTTACGTTTCGAGCTAAAGAAAACAGGCGTTCTTAAAAATATTCATCCAACCACCGACCTGGTTCCGAAGGCCACCCACAGTTTCGCCCTCCCGGGAAGGCAGAAGCCAATTCCACCACGTAGCCAATATCCCACCGTGCCCGTCAGTCGCCAAAACCGAAACACTTCCAAATAACCACACGCGCGTGTACACAACAACTAACAACTAATCTCACCATCGCCGGCTATAAAACGCTTCCTCTCCTCCAACAAATGTTTCCTCCATACAAAAAGATCGAATCTTTTTTTCATTTTTGTGGGTCTCGGGGACGAAGGAAGTTGCGGCGATGGGTGATGGCGGCAAGACGAAGCTGGAGTCGGTCAGGGAGTGGGTCGTCGAGCACAAGCTTCGTACCGTCGGTAACTTGTTTTTTGTTGGGTGATATGATTTTTTCCCTTTTCATGCTAAAAACTTATTTTTGTTTGCTGTTTTTTCGGTGGGTAGGAGGGCTTTGGTTGAGTGGTGTTGCTGGCTCCATTGCTTACAACTGGTCGCGCCCCGGTATGAAAACGAGTGTGAAGATTATTCATGCCAGGTACTTGTTTAGTATTATGATTATAATGTTTTTCTCACAAAATATTTTGGAGGTGCTGTTAAGATTGACGTTTATATGAATATATATTGATGGGATGTGTCTTCACATGTATGATGTTTAGGTTGTTACGTGATGAATGGCGACATTGATATCTTTTGTAGTTTTGTTTATTTATTATATTAATAGATAGATATGCCTGCTCGTCGTCTTACTATGGGTTCTCGTTTTAGCTGTCAAGGATTGTGATTTCTTGTTATTGAAAGGAATAGTTGCAATAGTTAGGCTTGCGCTGGTGTGTATACAAACGCTGGTTTCTATGGCCATCTAAACAGTAGTTTGATCGTCTTTGTCTTCGTCTTCGTCCACCTGCCACCCAAAGTGTATCCGGGCATACACCCTAAACTAAGAATCGATGCAATTTCAAATGACAAAAGTTTTGATGGCCCTTCCAGACGCCAACCCTCCTCCTTTATCCATGTGAAAATAGTATAATTGATGCCTATTGGGGATAATGTGCGTTGTCTTTGGTGATTTCTTCAACTATATGAATATATATTACTAGTTATTATTGTCTGGTAGGTTTAGCGTTTGTGCACATTATCTTTGTATTGGTTCGTATGGAGAAGGGTCGATCTTTCTTATTTCTTCCCCCGCTCAAGTTATAGCTCATTACTTAGTTTTTGTTTGAGAGGAGAATCTTCCAAACAGATGTTGGGACAGCATGTGATTCCTGTGGAAGGTGAGCTTATAATAATTTGTAAGGATAGGTCTTGGCCAGGTTCTTAAACTTCTTGGACTCTCTTTCTGATAGGGATTTGTTTTGGGATGAGTCAGCAATTTGCTAACTTTCTAAAGAGCAATTCTGCTTTAATTAGCACTAGAAGTTAAATTTGCCCAATTGGTCGCTCTGGGTTTATAATCTCCAATCAGCTGTGTTTTTTGACAAGCGTAAAGATGCGTTTAGCTTGTAGGAAAGCTACCAAGATTTCTTCTTGTGAGCAAGCTTTTAAAAGTTGCAGGATTCTGGTACATCTTTTAATATTTGGTAGGATTTTAGTTCAAGTGTCATATGACCGACATGTGCTTTGTGCAATATGAGTGGTTTATGAAATTAACTTCTGATCACAGTTTACTAGTCAGCTAGATACAATCCTGGGAAGCTACCAACAATCTGTGTTTTGTTGGGTTGTTTTTATTTCGTTCCCATCTATCTCTGCCATCTAGTTATCTTTTCTTCATGGTACCTTATGTATTCAAATCCAAATGTATGATAACATCTCTCAATCGTATAACACAGGTTGCACGCACAGGCTTTAACACTGGCAGCTTTAGCCGGAGCTGCAGTTGTGGAGTATTATGACCATCACACAGGCGCCAAGGCTGACAAATACGCGAAGCACTTCATCCCTATGGTGGACGCCCACGGACACAAGGATTAGAGTACAAGTTAAATTATGCAGTTCATTCTTTTTCACAACCATATTTTGTTGGAGAAGATATTCCTTGCGTAGAACCCATAACTGTCTGTACACATAAAATGAGAACAAAATTTTGATGCAGCTCTGCAGTGTGAGATAATCATCAATGAGGCACTAACCCTACCTGTACTAGTTAATAAATACACGAGCTGGAAATGTTGTTTTTGTATGCCAATGATTTGTTTCAATTATTCGTTCGGGTGCGACGCCTAAAGATGATTTATTGATATTATGACCTTGTTGATGAAATTGCATTCCCAATAATTTCTTTAGTCTTATTGATTGATATAAGACATAAAAAACTTTTTGGGAATGCTCGCAAACTACTGCTCGTTATATTGTATTTCCCAGCCTCCTAAACGTACATAAAGGTAATCAATTCAAAGCGAGAAAGGTTGGTGTCAAGAAAATTAAGTCTTCCAAGCTCAAATAAAAAGAGGTCAAATTGAAAGAAAAGAGGATAAGTGTCAAGAAAACAAGATACTTGATAAAAATTTTGCTTTTTGTTCATGCCAATCCTACGATGATAAATATTTTACAAAAAATACTAACTTCCACAATCAAAAATTTTTGGGCAAACAATATTATATTGCCCGCTAGGTAGTAACAAGATTTAAACAGTCACGAAAAGAGAACTTTTTCCTTCAAGATTTTGGCTTAAGCATTTCGAAGTCCACTACAAAAGCTAGAATTTCTGCTTTAGTTGTGTTCCTCCCTCAAGAGAGCATGCAAGAAAAACATTCTATTTTCCAAACTACAATCAGTGCCCTAACCCATTATATCACGTAAGTGCCGGCTACCATGAACTGTTACAATATATGGTCGAAGCTTGGCCGAGAAATTGTAGTTTTAAAGAAGTGCAATCCGTATGAATGTTTGCGCTAGCATTTAAGTTCATCTTGATAATACCAGACAATAGACTTCCATTTACTTACAATCTCACCGCATACAACTTGGAGGATTAGGCACTTTTAGGAGCTTGAATCTGATATGCACCCTGATTTACCAAACTTTTGTGCAGATGAGAATTGAAAGTGTAATCTGGAATTTTTTCTGGCATATGCTTGATGATTCTGATTGCCATGAAAATGATATGACTAGGTCAGTAATACTTCACGAGTTTAATCAACTGCAAAAGACTCCAAATATAATGGCCCCTGTACTCACACAGTAAGAACTCTGTCCACACACCCAGTAAGAACTTGTGGGGTAGATTCCTCAGTTGCAGCATAGATGGGGCAAGTTTTGTCAACAAATACCACTCTTTTGAATAAAAAATCTGCTGTATCTATACCATTACAAGCCATCCTCCAAAAAAATAGATGTGGAGGTCATTTCATCTCCCACCAATGATTCCAGTCAGCTTCCATATTTGGGAGGTTGGTAGAAGAAGATAAAAATAACAAATGGGCTACATAATGACCCCCTCCATGTTCGCGATAGCCTTCTTTGCAACTTTAAACTTAGGGCGAAGAAGTTTATTAGAGTTCACAACATACTGTTTTATGAAAAACTCAAGTCCATTTCTCAATGGTTCAAGCTCTGGAGCAGCAGCTATTCTGGTTAAGATGTTCCATATAAGTTTGTCAGGTTTTTCAAAGATGGCTTCAAACAGCAAACGGAAATGCATAATTCTCTTTGCTGTCAACTGTGAAGGGTCACTCAGATCAACTGATTTTAGAACAGCAAGAGACAATGAAAAGGATGTCAACATCTCCGCAACAAATTTTGCTAAATTCATTGACCTAATTGGCTCCATTGACTCCAATTCCTTGAAGTGGTCCCATAGACAGTACTGAAAAAAAGAGAAAAAAATAGGTGAAGTCCACAATGCAGCTAAAGAAGATAATTGTTAACATCTGCATTAGCCCATTCAGCTTCTATCAGAGGGCAAGGGAAGAGTGAGGCAGAGAGGAGAGAAACAAGCATATTATTGCTGCAATCATTGACAAGCACATCGTCAAAGAATACCACCACTTACAAAACCCAAAAAAAGAAAAGTGCATGATTGCGAGACTGGAAAGGTAGAGGCTTTAACATAAACTTGTAATTAAACGAACTAACATGGAGGTAAGTTTAACACAACAATGTATTCGCTCTGTTTCATATGAAGTCCATCACCTTTTCAGTCGCACAAGATAAGCACCAGATAGTCTAATCATTAACATTATCTATCATGTCTTCACGATTACACAATGCTCTACATATAAACACAATAAAGGTCACACAATTTTGACTTGCATACCTGCAGAGTGAACTTGTGATTCTTGTCATGGCTACATAGTTTACAGGCTAATACCGTGTAGTACTTATTAAAAACTTTCTCTTGTAAACAGCATTCAACAAGAACCCGCATGATCTCCCTATCCTGTAAATTCATGAAAGCAAACATTATAATGAAGTTACAGAATTATATCATCAAAGCCAAGATAGGATCAGTAATGACCTGTTTCCCAGGCAGATCCAGCCTCAATATCTTCTCAAATGCATCTACATAATCCTCTGCACTCATAATGATGCAGAAAATAGCCCTTCTTGCATCTGTATTCATTCTTTGTTCAGCTGCCAGCTGGAGCAATTTTTGTGCCTCCATTACCTCTTTATCAATTTTACTTGCCACTTGCTCAATGTTGTCAGTAGCGGAGAGAATATTCCCTGAGAGCCACCACTGACCTTTCTTTTCAGGATCAAGAAGCTTGTTCCACTTAAGACCCCGGTGAAGTATATCCTCTACTCTCAACTGCAATGAATACAACTTGAGAGAGTGAGCCAGTTTTATCCCTTGTATACATTAGATATTGCTGAACCAAAATTTAAACGACCAGTATTTTTTATCGAGAATGCCTGAAAGCATTCTACATGGCAAAATGGCCAGAAAGTAATTTTTACAGCATTTTATTCCTCAAATAAACCACTGCCATGACCATGCGAGAAATTCAACAATCATATCCAAAACTATCTGTGCAATTCAATGAACTACAAGGTTTATTTACAAATGGAATAAAATATTGCATGATACAGACCTTCTGGAGCCATTTCTTTATGCGAGTGTGATGAGATGGATCCTCTATTTGCTTTTTCTTATTGTTTTTGATGTCGCAAATAGTTTCAAGCATGAAATCCATCTGCATGAATGATTTGTCAAACAACATTACAAGAAGAAAACTGAGTAAAAGCACTAAAAATCATATCATTATCACACCCTTTTGTTGGTTTTTAGCTGCCCATCTGATACAATCGAGGAAGCAGACTTCAGTTCTGCCACTCTCTTTGTATGCTAAGGACAAACTCTTTCATTGTTGCTGGATCATCACCCCTGAGTTTCACTCCACAGCCTACCAGAGAACACTCATTCTGTCAAATGTGCACATTCAATGATCTTGTACAAAAAGAAAGAAGTTTAAATAGATCTTATAGGCAAGAAGTCAGCAGCCAGAAGAAAATACTACAATGGTTGAATGGCATAAAGAAAAATAGTAATTTAAAATTTTATAGCTACTGGTTGCTTATTTCCTTATGTATTTAATTTCCAAGAGTTGGGAGTCTATTATACATTTATTTTCCTAAATGTAATTCACGCTGCACAACAAATCAAAATCAAGATCCAAAATTAACATGCGCAATTTTCTTCTAGAACAGAAGCACCAAGATCTACTAACAAAAGAGCACAAGTTTGAAATCATTACAGAAAAAAATGAAGTACACACTAACATTGTAGAACTGTAAGAATTGTAGACACATCCAACTCCTCCAAGCGCTTACTCAATGTGAAGATGAAGTCAAATATTAAGTCACTGCAAACACAAATAAGAATAAAGATCATCAAACAAGATTTTAAGGAACCAAAAATAGTAAAAATAATGGCTATTTGTTCATATACACATAACCACTCATATACAGAAAAAAGAAAGAATGGTCTACAGACATTGTCATAACCTAAATTATAAAGACAAGGAACATGGAAGAATTAGGGAGGAATGCCTAAGTAAAATTGGGGCAAAATATTCATCTAATTACCAATGCCAAAATTGGCAATAGAGGGATTTATAAATATTCATTTGATCCAGTCATTATATATCCTGGGTCATGACAGGCAAGGCCAATTTAATAGAGATGGGAACCCACTTCAATGCAAATAAACTAACCTGGAACAAACCCCAAAGATATACAAATTACAAATAAGGAGAGTAATATTCCTAACAGACAAATTATCTTCCTTCACGAGCTCATCCTGAAGTAGACAAGTAAAACACATAAGAACAAAATCAATTAACTTCCATGTTCAACAAGATATTTCCAAACTAATAACCTCAAAAGACTTAGCAAGTGATGCTATTAGTTTTGCACTGAAGTCATTTCCAATTAAACATGTCATTCCAGCAACAAAAGCAGCAAAAACAGCAGCATACCTTCAAGGAAAAAGAAAACAAATCAATATATTCCATGTGCATTTCAAAGATGGCTAACAATGCAACTATGAACATTAGTACTTAAATTCAACAAACAAAAGATAAGGTATTTAAGAAAGTTTGAAGAATAGAAGATACTGTTCACTGCCGCGAGGTCCTCCAGAACATGATGCTAAAATCTCTCCTCCAATCATTTGACAACCAATGCTACGACCAGTTGACTATACAGTTCAACATTCAAAATTTAAAATCAGCATACAATGTGTGATTTTTATATTAAACTCTTAACGGCTAATTATATATGAACCAGGATGTGGAAGTCAATATTACTCCAAAGATTGTTGATATCTCGTTTGTAATTGATTCAACATTTGATTCAGATAGCCGGTTCAGAAGGCCTACCAAGCAACCAAGACGAGTAAATCAACAATGACGACAATCACACATACAACATTATAAAAGAAAATACTAACAGAATACTTTAAACAAGTATTCTCCTAAGAAGAAATATTACTAAAGATACATATTTACCCCTGACACGACGCCTAAGCTGAGAACACTCCTCAGGCTCATTTCCCATTTGAGCCCTCAAATGTGGAGCAGCATACTTAACATTTCCTTCTACAACTGGCAGATTGTTGTTAGCCTCTTCCTCTACCAAATCAGAATTGTAACATGCCTGTTCAACTTCTGTATCTTTATGTACATCACCCTCCTTGTTTCCTTCACCCAGTGAGTTTTGTTCTTTCCTCTTTCTGTGGCTCTTCTTTCTCAGTGAAAGATCGCTGACCGCATTCTCCTGTTGCTCATTCATTGATATTAACTCATCATCTGTGACCAAGCCAAGAAAGGGATCGACATCTTGCATTGATATGTCACCCATCACCCCATCCAGCACTTTTCCAGAATCATCTGCAAGGCTTCTTTTTTTACTCCTTTTCTTTCCAGAAACATTTTCAGACACATCCTTCCTCTTTTTCCTACTTCTAACAGCTCATCATCACTGATGGAATCAAAAACGGATGAAATCCCATCAAATATGAAATTCATGCCATCATCAATACCCTGTAATTTTCCCTTCATCACCTTCAACTGTTTTGCAAGCTGCCTTTCCAATTCCAAATCTTCTTCGGCTGAAACCAAACCCCTTTGCATGTCCCTCTCCAAGTATTCTTCAAACTTTGTCTTCACCTTTCTCCCCAAACTCTGTTTCCCGCTACATGGTTTCATCGGACTCAATTTCTGCTCGAGCTCTTTGGGTGTCATGTGCTCCCCATCATTGATAGAAGGGGTTTTTTCCGTTGACCATTCAGCTTCTTTGAGTCCAAGGGCTTAAAATGGTCACAAGTTTTCTCTCCATGAGATGCTTTTTTCTGTAATAAAATGATAAGATTATCAGCAGCACGTAACTCAGAAAAAATCCAAGCATACCAAGTAATTTGAACAAACCTGGTGTTGCATCCATGATAAATGTCGTTGGTTTCTCTTTGCAACTCTAGCTTCTTTTCTCTTCTCCCTTCTTGATTTCTCTTTGTCCATAATCTCCACTGTAACACAGGAAATTTGTCAAAAGAAAATTACCAACACCACACCAAGTATCTAACAATCCCACGCTTAACAGCAGGGACGCAAACTCAAGCTAGATGAGCAAATGGTGACTACAATCGCAGTCTAACTTAGCAGTTTCCAATCTATAATGGTGTTCGTATAATGCAGCAACATACATAACAGACTAAGTACACAAAGCCGGCAACTTTTCAATCAAATTGTTTTTTTGAAATTATTTATCTAATGCCCAACAATGTTTTCCAAAGCGATCAAACTAAGACAGGGATCAAAATCCACCCGCAACACACGATATCGGCAATACAAAACTGGTCAGTCAGGCGATTGACCGCCGATGTGGGAAAGGGAGAAAAGCTTGCCTGCGCGCCTGCCAGCCGTGAAGACCTCGTTGGCCGGGAAAGAACTCGCCGGAGAACTCGCGCGGTGGACGGAAAAGTAGCGCCTTCTCCGTTCGTCGTCAATGGGGAAGATAGGATCGACGTGTAATTGGTTGGTTGGTGGTTGAAGAGGGAGTGGGGATGGGCGGCGGCCAGCCTTACGAATACAGAGAAGAGACGGAGAGGCTTGTCGAAGATAGCTGTGGGCGTAGACGTACGAATCGCCGAAATCCGAATTTGATGGGTTGAATTTGGCTAAATAAAAATAAATTAAATATGAATATTTTTTGTCTAATGCAGTGTTTGGCTAATATTATATTTTATGAAAATTTTAAATCATAATATAAAGTAAAATTAATTTATATATATATAATTAGTATTTAATATTTAAAATAACTTAAAATGACTTACATGAAAAATAGATCCAAACTTGGGTTCAAAAAATCGCATCATAACAAACAAAAAAATACTACCAAATGCAACGTATTAACATTGATAAATATCTCATCTTCACAATTCACAAAATTAACTAAGATTCCGAAAATCTTCACGAGGTCAGTTTTTTATTTTATTTTATTTATAAACGATGATTCAAGCCTAACTAATATTTAATTTCCACAACATTGGCATTATTTTGAAGAGGAATTAGATAGATAGGGCACCTTCAACCGGTGGTTGACGGTGGGGTGCATGTCGGTATGGCCATCATCTCTGTCGGCGGAGCCGAAGTCAGCATCATGCTCGCACTTGAAGTGCTTCTTGTGGTCAGAGAGGGTGACATTGAAGTCAAAGGCCTCATTGCGCTCGCCGAAGCCGAGACTGAGGAAGGCGTGCTTGCCCTGGTCGTCCTTGACGCGGAGGACAAAGTAGCGAGAGGCGTCGAGGGCGGTTTCGATGGTGGCATTGTAGTGTCCTGGGAGGAAGGAGGTGGTGGCAAATAGGTCGCCAGAGATGGGGTCCTTGAGGTGGATCTCGCAGCAGTTGTGACAGGAGACGATGCGGACGCGGCTGGACCAAATCTTGTCAGAGTGGAGCCACTCGTTGCACTTACCGAAGACCGGGATCGGGGACAGTGATGGACCGCTCGAGCGTGGGGATGGCTTTGTCGTATTGGCTAAGGTTACTGTAGATGGCGGTGGTCCAGTGGAGGGGGTCTGCAGGTGGCTGCGGAGGAGACGAGAGGGTGTGTGAACAGTATTTGTTAGTGGAACTTTTTGATTTCAGACTGTCCACAAACACTATTTGCAAATCAAACAATGACTCAATTGGACAAGTTTTGTCTGACAAAATTTTGGACAGACGTGGACAATAGCTTGTCTGATGTTCATTCAACCAATGCCCACCCCTAGTTGAAGAAGAGAGGAGACTAGTGGGAGAGAAGGGCTGCCATGGCCAAAAGAAAAGCCCAAGGCCCAGCTTCTCACGCTTGCTTAAAAAGACAAACATGCGTGCAAAGAGGCGCTGGATAAAGGGAGGCTCAATTTATTCAACAAAAAAGAAGAAGAGAAGTTTATTATTTTGTTTTGTTTTATTAGTCGGAATCTATAATCTCTAGTGATCCGATGCATAGGCTTTATGATTTTAAATATGATAATTTTAAACGTATCAATTTTTATTCATGTTATTAATTTTAATTGATAATTTTAACATTTTATTCTAAGTTTAAATTTTTATTTATTTTTAGTTATTTAAAAATAATTAAATATAATTTGACTTGAATTAGATATCGTACTTGGTTTAATTAATATTTGTACTTGTATTGTTAAGGCTCGAATTTTGATGATTAAACATGGATCATTAGTTGAATCATGAACTCTGTGATGAGTTTTTGATGAATTAGAGTAAGTAGATTTAGATTGAGATAATTCGTCAATTTGGATTCAGGTTGAAAGTTAGAGATTTTAATGTTTAATTGATCTTGAAATTAGTCTTAGTCATGACATAACCGTTCATGAAGATTGGTGCAAAGCTTTGAAACTTCGCCAAAGGAGCTCCTAGTTGGTCAAAGATGTTCAACCATCTCACAGATGTTTTTAAAGGAGTTTAGAGAAAATTGAATGAGAGGAGCCTTCTTTGTTTGAATTTAAATTGGTGGGAATTTGGACATTGGAGTTGCTTATAAAAGCAAGAAGCTTGGTGAGTGGAAGGATTGGCCATTTGAGGAAATTCAAACAATTAAAGTGATAAAAGTGCTTCTTAATAATGAAACTATTGTACTTTCTTGAGTGAAATTATTGTAAGAGACCGTGTTGATCTTGTGAGGTTGTTATAAAACTAATCTATTGTTGACTTCATGCGGGTAAGAGTTACAAATACTTATTCAAAATAATTAGATCCCTAGAATCCTTAGGGTCTTCTAATGATTGTAAGAATGAACTAGTGAATAGCGAAAGCTATTTTAAATACAATAAAAGGATAATCACAAATAAATAATCAATTATGAATAATCAATATAAGCATAAATAAAATAACCAATAAGTACAAGCAATAGATGAGCAAATAGGAAAGGCAATACTCAAAATAATGAACCCAAATAATTAAGTGGTGTATGAGGCAACATATGATCAATTCCACTAAGTTTGTTATGTTAGTCAACTTTTAAAACCATACAAGTAGTAAAGTGGTCATGAGCTTGATTCATTTAGCACCCTAAAATGAACAAGTCCAATACAAGTGAGCTAAGTGAAGTGTGCTTAAGCAAGTGAATTCAATTTAAAACAGGAACACAAAAAGAGGGGGCAAGAGAGAAGATACAAACAATTGGTCAAGAGGTTCCTAAATGATATGTCCTCTCTTCTAGCCCACCAAGTCCTTTGGTTGGATAGTTCTTCGAAGCTTTACTATGATAACTAATTTGTACAATTTACAAGTAATAATAAGACCTCCTTTACAAGCCCCAAGTGCCGAGGAATCTTGTATGTACAAACTCTCCTTCTCAAGCAACCCTCAAATGCCAAGGAACCTTGCACACCCGTAGGAGCCTCAAACAAACCTTATTGCCCCAAAGACGAATGCAAAGGAATTTTAAAAGCTACAAGCCTTCCTTCTCAAGCACCTCCCAACTACCAAGGAGTTTTGCAACCCAACTACCACCTTGAAGCTACTCTTTCTTTACAAGCTCACACTATGATCCGAGGGAGTCTCCTCTCTAAGCACCCTCTTCCTTTAGGCAAGATACTCACACCCAATCCCAACACCTTGGGAGTTTACTCATACTTGAACCAAGCATCACACAACAAGATTTCTCCTTGGTTACACAATGAATCACCTAGGATACAAGTTAATAGGTCATGTTAATCCTAACATAAGCTTGAGCTTCCTAATTCATACCAAGAAAGTCTAGGGGTTCAACATTATTTATGATGTGTCCAAACACTCTCCCCAAAACTTTATTTATAACCAAGAACCTCTTAGGAATGAAAACTAGTCATTATGTCTTTAAAATATCAAGTTTATTTTTTCCAACGGCTAGTTTTGGGCACCTATGGTTGGAGATTGGCTGATGGTTCAGTTGCCAAACAACAGACTGAGGGTATGACGAACACTGGTTTTTTTGCCTTATTTTGGAAGCTTATACCTCGGTTTGTAGAGTTAAAAATTGGGTATTTTTTTTTCTAAGTAAACTTCAGAATGTTCTCAAATTTGAGCTTAAAACTTGATAGATACAATTTTTTCAAATTGGCATGTTGTTGCAGGGATTGGTTGCCGAATTTCTACCAAACCAAAGTTAGTTCAAACTTTAGAAAGCCGTAACTCTTGTAGAAAACTCTGATTTGAGGGATTCTTGAAGCAATAGAAATCTCTTAATGTGCTCTTTTACTTTGTAAAGTTTCATAACCAATCTCTTTCTAGGATGATAATTACACTCTTTGAAAGTGAGGAGATTCCATAAGTTCTAATTTTGACTATGACAAGTCGAAAAGGAATCCTTGACCTTGTGGATTGTAAAGAGACTTCTTTATTGTTAAGTAGACATGGTTTTGTTCACCAAATCAAAACCACATAACCATCAAACTCTTTCATGTTTAAGCCATTGCCTCTTGTAATCTTATAGTCCTTCTCTTTGATTCCTTGAATATCTTGAACTTTGAAGACCTTCTCTTTGATTCCTTGATATGATATGATCCTATGTAAAGAGACCTTCATATGATATGATCCCATGTATGTCATTGAGATTTCCATATTATATTTGTAATAGTTTGAGAGTTGTAGATGATGATAATTAAAACTTAGGCCAACACTAGTGGTCTAAGACTCGGGTGTGAGTTCAAGAGACTAGTGAGCAACTTGTGAAATTAGGTTCAGGTGGAACTTGGTGAAGGACAATGGTTTTAACACTTGAAATTGTAGCAATTATTTTGGTCATAGTGAAGTACAGAAGACCTACCCAACCACAAAATTCGGTGAGATATAAGAGAATCGTAAGAGTTTCAGACCATTTAAAAAATCTTGTGTTTGTGTTCTTGTCTTTACTTTATTTATTTATTTTAATTGATTTTGGCTAAGAACAAATCATTAGAACTTGTATGGTTTTCAAGTTCACCAGTACTTGTACTTATTTGTAGATAGTCTATGTATAGTTGTTTAGCATCTTCAAGATTAAGATCTATTTAAGTTCATATTTTGGTTGAGCCTCAATTTTGATAATCAACATCTAGAACTCTCAAAGTATTATAGATATACCATGGAAAGCCCAAGGACTTACATCAGATCATATCGCATGTAGAGGCTCAAGGAATCAAAGATTGATGTAAAACCCGCGACCTGAGTCAAAGTTTTATAGTCGCCAATAGGTCAATTCGACCGTTTGTTGGGGTTGGTTTAGCTTTTAGAACACGTGCGTGGGGCTGAGGCCGACTGTGTGTATGTGCTATGAGGATTCTTATATACCGAGTATATGATGATAGCATTAGATATGCAGCTGCAAATTGATTTATCAGTACATACTCGAGTATACGTGTGTTTATTTCTTTTCATCTATTTGATCGTAGCCGTTGATCGTATTAGGACGTGTAGGTTATGGTTTTTGGTTGGGTTAGTAGGTCTAGAGCATGTCATTTGGCAGATGTCGGGTTTGTTTTATTTTCCATATTTATTTTCAATCACATCCATGACCTCTTTGACATGCAATGGCAGCCCTTAGACAACTTTTAGAAGCTCCTAGAACTCACTTTACACCTAATAGGTCTTATCCTAATCAAGTAGAAAATTACTAAAATACCCTTGAGATTTACAAAAAACAAAATCACTTTTTACCTCAAATTCCTAGTCTACCCTTAGTTAAACCCCCTAATACCCGAACTAGCCCTCTCCTATTTCACCATCTCAACTCCACCATCCTCCCCAAACCCATCGACCCCTACTCTCTGCCTCTCCATTGACCTGCAGCACCGTCGACCAGCAGTGCCACTAGCCAACTCACCTGCTTGCCTCCCTTTCTCCTCCCTTCTCCCTTCCCCCACCCCCTTCTTCTTCCTCCCATTTCCCCCTTCCTGATCGCCTCCCCACTACCCAAACCAACCGCTCCCCATGCTTGGTTGCCACCGGCAACACATCACCGCCGCCACCATTGCCGCCGGCCATCCACCCCGACCAACCCTTCTTCCCCTTCCCTTCCTCTACCTTACTCACCCTCTTCCCTACTCACTTGGCCACCACCCCCTCCTCCTAGCCATACCCTCCTACCCCTTGCTCAACCAACTCTAGTCCTAGCCCTACCTATAACATCCCAAGTCCAGTTTACTCTCAAACCAATTTGGAATTGTTACGGTAAATTAGACTAACTCTTACGTCAATTAAGTTGGTCGACCCAAACTTAAGTGAAAGGGTCCTAGACCCTCTAAGCATCCCAAGACGGAAAAACAACACAATGGTCAACCAATGCATGCATGAAATGCACACCCTAGTAGAATGCTATGTGAATGTCATAACAATTACTCACACTCAAGATCAATTAAATTATGATAAAATTATAAAAAAATTTAAAATAAAACGGACATATTTTTCCCTAAAAGTGCAATAAGGGGCCAACCTATTTAACAAAATCTATTATTACAACACAATATATATATAATTTTTTTCACAACACATTACAGTCATAAACAACAAAATAAGAGTCATAAACTGGGTCTCAACATATCTACTAATCACATCCATCTTGATTATTATGTCAATCTCAGAACATTTTAGATGTTTTCAACATAATACTACACATATCACAATATAATTCGTCATGACCAAAATCACACAAGTAATACAAGCCGCACCACGTCTATGTGCAAATAGCAATCATTACTCCTCTGTCAAGGCCAACATATCCCACTCATGTTCCTCACCTACATAGATAATAGAAAAATATCAGTAATAGGTGTCACTAGTTTAGAAATAATTAAATATCAAACTGACACATGAGAGCTAACTCTCATGTACAATAAACATTTATGTAACTTCATCTAAGCACTCTAAGGAGCAACTACTGAGTAGTCATTGAGCTGCAAACCAAAGGGCATCCCAAAATGACCTGTATTATGCCACTCTCGACATTTTCTTAAAAGCCCCACTCTCGGGAAAACCAGTATCCTAAGCTCTCTCTAAACCCACAAGTCTAGACTTGCACTATAGAAAACCTATCTACTCCATGTCTCTTTGGGTGTGAGAAAGCTCAAGTCGTGGAGTAATCAAGATCCCTCAAGAATAGAACGACCCTCTCACCAATCAAAATCCCACTATGGCATACATATGTGCCCTTTCATGGTATGTGTAAATCAGTTTCTCCATCTCTTGGCTCACAAGAAATTCAACAGAAATTATATTTATAAGGCTGGGAAGAGAATTATTTAAATAGGCCCGAAGACAAGTTAAGGTGGATCTGTGTTTTCGAAAATAGCTCGAAGGATCTCATCCTCGAGGGTTATTAATTCCAAAAGAATATTACGTTTAAATAGCCTGTGTTAAGTAGCATCTGATAAAACAACTACTTAACATGTCAAGTGATCTGTAAATCAAAACAACGATGGAATAGCGCGAGAAATTAAGGGGTGAGTCCTAACAGACCTGGTAGAAACTCCAAGTGGGGTCTCACGCCTACACAGTGAGTTTCTACTTCGCATCTACACGAACAAAGCTAATCACTAATGCCCATGCCAACTATATGTTGTGTGCATAACATGAATGCATATGGTGATAATCACAATAGTAACACAAAACAAGAGTTGATACACAACATGACTAATTAGATATGATAATGATACAACAACTTCATCGATAAAAAAATGATAAGTAACATTACATGAAACAATGTAGATGGTGAAGAAGTGAATAACTAATGAGATGAATATTACGAACAATCAAAAGTATGACTAGTCACGTGGAAAAATAATTCACGATTCACAATTGATCATGTATTGAACTAGCATTGACAATTAGACATGCTCCTCATTAACATCAAATTTATATAGCAATCCTAATTGGAACATATCTTGACAAATTTATATAGCAACTATGTCAACAATAAATAATTCAATATTCAATTTTCTTAATGATCCTAATTATGATTCAAGAATTAATTACTCTCAATCTATTCGACAGTACCAATGTGAACCAATTAAAAAGTATTTTAATTTATCTAATCAAGTTTCCATTTCTAATTACCATCAAAAGGTTAATTATTTCCTACATCATAATATCACCAATCATCAACAATTAACAATCAAGAATTTACCATCCAACACATTTTAAATTGCAAAGATTTACGTAGTAAGACATCCTAATTAGGACTAATTTCATGACAAACTAGCACACCAATCATGCCCTCATTAAATAATTAATACAACGATAATGATTAATAATAAAATGAATGTCAGTGATGAGGGGAAGAAAGGCACAAGCCAATGACCCAAGGAAGAGGTGATGGTGATGACTGCCAACGGCTGCCAAGGGGTGGCAGCTGCGACTGCTGCACGGTGAGGGAAGAAGTCTGCTAGGGTTAGGGCTAGGGCTAGGCCTAGGGGGTAGGAGGTTAGGGCTAGGAGAAGGTCTGGGTGGCTAGCCAGTGACTGTGGTGGCGGCGAACGGTTACTGCCAGTGGCAGCCATAGTCACCGACGGCCAAGAGGGTAGGAAGGGGCAATTGGGATAGAGGAAAGGGAAGGGGAAGAGAGGGGAAGGGAAGGGGATGAAGAAGTTGCTCAGTCGGAGATGGCCACTGGCTGGCAATGCTGCTGGTCGCCAGCGATGGTTCAAGGGGGGCGGTCAGTTAGGGTAGTGGGATGGCTGATCGAGCAAGGGGAATGGGAGGAAGAAGAAGGGAAGAGGAAAGGGAGAAGCCAGCCGGGGTGGCAGATTGCAGGTGATTGTGCTGCCGGCGTGAGGGTGGTCGGGGGGCAGGGTGTGGGTCGATAGAGTTTGAGAGGGGGAGGAAGGGAAATAAAAGGGAAGGGCAATCTTGGTATTATTTCTATATTTTGGTGGGGCTAGTTAGTGTTTTTTTTTAAAATCTCAAATGTATTTTAGTAATTTTACACTCGGTAAGGACAAGACATAATAAGGTGTAAAATGGGGTTCTAGAGCTTCTAAAAAGTTGGCTAAGAGTCGTCTAAATAGAACATACTCTCATATATACTAATAACTCAGTCTGCTATTGTGTAACGAACGCAATCATCATATACTCGGGTACAGAAGAACCCTCATAGTACATACTCATGATCAGCCTCGGCCCCATGCACGAGTTTTGAGAGCTGAATCGAGTCAGACAAATAATCGAATAACCGATTTGTGATTATAAAATTCTGACTCGAGTCGTGGGTTTCATACTACCCACCTCTCTCCTAGCCATGCAGTAGCCACAGTAGCACCCTCTCCCTGGCAGTCACAGTTGTCGCCGCTTTCATCGGCTTCTCTCTGAGCCACCGTGTCCCTATTTTATTAAACCACTTTAAGATCATGTCATTGCATTTTTTCATGATTTTTGTTGATATTAGCGATGAATTTATAATAAAATTAGTTGGTGAATGTGATTTGTTTTTTATGATGTAAATTTAATTATGGTCATGGTATATATAAAATCATCATTAGTTGCAAATAAAAACAAGTGATTAAATGAGTGATATGGAAATCTAATGTAACACTTGCTAATGTGATTTATGTTAAAGTGAGTAATTATCCTTTAATTAACTTTAACCTATCAATTAATTCATCTTCATAGTAATAGTTGTGTTTAGAATAACATGTCATGTTGATTACTCGATTAGTAATAACTCAAATAATTTACACCTCAATTGTTAATAAATAATTTTATTTACTTTGATTTGAGATGCGTTTATGTTATCATAGATATTGTTGGTTGTGGAATCATGTATCGAATATGATGATTGGTTGTAAACTATTTGATGATGAAAATTAGCGTGATTCCCAACATGTTATAAGTTCAAGATAGTAGATTGTATCATCCATTTTCACCCTGTTTGATTTAGTTACTGATTGGTAAAAGTGTGCTTGTTTGCATTGTGTTAATTGCTTTATTCATTAACCATCTCATTAGATGATTAGTTCATTCCCCATTATTTGCTCTCTTATGTTGCTGTCGTGATACCATATTTGTCCATCATAATTGATCATGTTTTATGTTGGTGGCAGCATTTATTTTGTGATTTCATATGTCTTGTCATGTTCCTTTTCATTATATGATTGTGATCATATTCATTCATCATATCATCATGCAGACATCATATAGTTGTCATGGGCATTAATATGTAACCTTATTTGTATAGGTACGGAGTAAGAGCTTGCCATCTTGGCACGAGAGCCGTCTTGGAGCATCGATCAGGCCCGTTAAGGCTTGCCTCTTTGATTGTCTCTCTATTCCATCGATGTTTTGATTTACAGATCACATGATATTTTAAGTAGTTGTTTTATCATATACCACTTAACACAGGTCATTTAAACGAAATGTTCTTCCTAAATTAAGAACCCTCAATAATGAGATCCCTCGAGTTGTTTTCGAAAACTCAGATCCATCTTAAGTTGCCTTCGGGCCTATTTATATAATCTCATTCCCAACACAAATTTAGACATGTGGTATCAAAGAATACTAATGATGACTGTCTGAGAGTACTTGGCCTTTGTGCTGTGGGCCAAGAGAAATATGGAGGTTTGGAGAGGGTATTTAGGATACTGGTTTTCCCGAGAGTGTGACTTTAAGATAATGTCAAGATTGGCATAATACCAATCAGTTCGGGATGCCATCTAGTTGGCAGTTCGATGGCTCCTAAGAAGTTGCCCTTAGAGTGTTCAGTTGAAGTTATATGATTGTTTGCTTTATATAAGAGTTAGCTCTCATTTTCCAATTTGATATTTAGTTATTTTCAAACAAGCGATACTCATTGTTAACTTTTTCTATCATATATGTAGTTGAGGAACATGAGTGGGATATGTCAGATTTAGCAAAGGAGCAGTGATTGCTATTTGCACAGACTGATTTAGTGCGATGAGTATTACCTATGTGATTTTGTGATGACATATTATTTTGTGATGTGTTTTGTGTTATGTCTAAAATGTGTGAGATATTCTGAGATAAGCTTAGCAATTATGTCATATGTGATAAGCAAATGGATCGAGACCCAGTTTAAAACTTTATTTTGTTATTTATGACTTTATTATGCTCTAAAATATTATATATTGTGTTGTGATAGTATAATTTGCTAGACAGGTTGGCCTCTTATGGCACTTTTGGGAGTAACTATGTCAATTTTAATTTATCATTTTCTATAATTTTATCGCAATTTAATTGATTTTGAGTGTGATAAATTGTTATGACATTCACGCAACATCATATTAGGGTGTGCATTTCATACATGCAACTGATTGTGCAATGTGGTGTTTTTCCATCTTGAGATGCCTAGAGGGTCTAGATCCCTTTCACTTAGGTTTGATTTGACCAACTTAATTGAAGTAAGAGTTGGTTCAATCTACAGTAATAATTTCACTTTGGTTTGAGAGTGAACCAGATTTCAGGTGTTACACCTTGGTATTAGAGCCAACTCTTGGTCGATTAAGATGGAAGATGCCACTACATGTCTTGTGTGTGCAAATACTACCCCGAGGCAAGCTGGTAGGTATGTTTTTAGTTTTGCTTGTCTTAGTTTACAGATTTCTCACCGGTTAGTTGCATGACAATGTACTTGGGATTTGATTAGTGAGTATTGGTAGTCATGGTAGTACGAACCCGCAAGACTCAAACCAGGTCTCCACCATCTTCTCCTCCCAGGAATGCTAACCCTAGTCGTGCCCATAATGAGACAACGTCTAGCTGACCGAGAGCCCCACCACCGACAGGGCGTAGTGTGCCACTTTCGGCCAATAGGCATAATTTTAGTAATTGCCAGACTGAGAGGGATGCATCTATTGCACAACTGGAAGAGGTACAAATACAAATGCAGGAAAATCAAGAGAAGCCTAGGAGAGAACTCCGACAGATAGCCCTTTCGTAGCTCAGGTAGAAAAGAGGCCAGTAGTGGACAATGAGGTGCAAGGGGAGCCTGCTTTCCCCATCGCCCTCCACCACCACCTCCTCCTCCACCTCTAATTGCTCCTCTTCGGGCCAGGATGGATACCCATGGTGGTGGACCCACTAGGGCTGGTAGTGGACAGACAACAGGTGGTAGTGCGCCGCTGGAGTTGGTAGTGCCCTGATAGGGATAGTACCACTCTCTCCTCAGTTCGATCTCAGGGAAGGATTGAACAGATTAGCAGATGAGAGGGATGCATCCATTGCACAACTGGAAGAGGTACAAATACAAATGCAGGAAAATCAAGAGGAGTCTAGGAGAGAACTCCGGCAGATAGCCCTTTTCGTAGCTCAGGTAGAAAAGAGGCTAGTAGTGGACAATGAGGTGCAAAGGGAGCCTGCTTTCCCCATGGCCCCTCCACCACCTCCTCCTCCTCCACCTCTAATTGCTCCTCTTCGGGCTGGATGGATACCCATGGTGGTGGACCCACTAGGGCTGGCAGTGGACAAACAACAGGTGGTAGTGCGCTGCTGGAGTTGATAGTGCCCTGACAAGGACGGTACCACTCTCTCCTCAGCTAGATCTCAAGGAAGGGTCGAACAGATTAGCAGATGCGAGGAATCTCAGAGTTTGGCAGTATGAGCACTTTATGAAAAATAGAGAGCACCACTATTTTTGGGATGGATTGGATGTCCATATAGGGAGCCCTAACAGGTTGCCAAAGGAAGATGATTACTTTATGTCATGGAAGGTACCACTTTTTCTTTTGGGGTCAGGGCAGGAGAGAGAGAGGTTGGATCTCCTATTAGAGTGCAGTGATTCAATTGGGCAGGGGTTGTGAGTTGGTGATGGCTACCTTAGTACTAACTGAGCAAAGTGGTTCAAGGGATAGATGGAGTATTCAGCAAATTCTAGTAGTGAGGGAGTTTGCAAATGTCCTCCCTGATGAGATCACTATGTTGCTGCCAGAAAGAGAGGTTGATTTTGCTATCGACTTGATGCCAGGAGCGGCACCCATCGCTAGGGCCCCATACAAGATGGCGTCACTTGAGCTCTGAGAGCTCAAGGAGCAGTTTTGGATCAAGGTTTTATCAAACCGAGTGTGACTCCATGGGGAGTAGAGGTGTTGTTTCTGAGGAAGAAGGATGGAAGCATGCGTTTGTGCATCGACTATAGAATGCTAAACCATGTAACCATCAGGAACATATATCCTCTTCCTCGCATTGATGACTTGTTTGATCAGTTGAGCTCGGCAATGATCTTATCAAAGATTGACTTGAGATCCAGTTACCATCAATTGAGGATTAAGGCAGAGGACATTCTGAAGACTACATTTAGGACAAGAGATGGACACTGCGAGTTTTCATTCATGCCTTTTGGCTAGACCAATGCTCCGACTGCAATCATGGACCTGATGAACAGAGTGTTTAGTCTCTACTTGGATCAGTTCATGATAGTCTTCGTGGACGACATCTTGGTGAACATGGTAGCGGATTCCTTGACTAGGAGGCCAATTCAAGGTTCGGTAGGGATGGCAGTAGTTTTAGTGACTCGGAGCAATATGGGCTAGAGGTTACTAGTTAGAATGATGGCAAGACTCTTGATTCAGTCGAGTATTCTTGAGCAGATTAGGGCTGCACAGGAGGAGGATGAGCAGTTGAGTCAATGGTTATAGGAGGGATTCACCGAGATTTGGCTAGAGAAACAGATAAATTGGTTAGACTAAGAGGGTGCCTCTTCGCCCCTAACATCCCTGAGTATCCCAAACTTCACAATACTATTCTTCACAAAGCCCACACTTCGAGGTGTGCAGTGCATCTAGGTGGAGTGAAGATGTATCACAATGTTTGGTGATCATATTGGTGGCCAAGAATGAAGAGGGAAGTCTTTGACATCGTCCCAAGGTGTTTGGTTTGTCAATAAGTGAAGGTCGAACACATTCATGCTGGAGTAAAGTGGGAGAGTATAGTGTATGATTTTGTGGTTGGTTTGCATAAGACCCATCAGTAGAGAGATGCCATGTGGGTGCGTGCATTCCATACCTATCAAGATGGATTACCTATTATCTACTTTGGTGACTTTGTACCGAGATCAAATAGTGCGGCTACACGAAGTCCCTTTGGAGATCATATTAGACAGAGATCCACTGTTTACATCCCGTTTCTAGAGAGCTTTCTTGTAGCCATTGGCACAAAGTTGATATCTAATACCTCATTTCACCCCCAAATAGACAGGCATTTTGAGAGGACCATTCAGATCTTTGAAAATTTGCATAGGGCTTGTGTGTTAGACTTTGGAGGTAATTGGGAGGAACATTTAAGTTTGGTAGAATTTGAATACAACAACAGTTATCAGGCTAGTATTGGGATAGCACTGTTTGAGGCAATGTAGATCTCCAGTGTGCTGGGTTTAGGGTAGTGAACCGATGGTAGTTGGGCCAAAGATGAATCAGTAGACACATGATTTAGTGATGCGAATTTGAGAGAGGATGAGGTTAGCTCAGGATTGACAAAGGAGCTCTGCCAATCAGCACCAACTTGAAGTTCACTTTGTGGTCTGAGATCATCTCCTCCAAAAAGTCTCCCTGACCAAAGGAAACATGAGATTCGGTCAAAAACTCAGTCCATGATGCATTGGCCCATTTGATGTTCTAGAGTGCATCTATCAGGTGGTCTATATCGACTTGCACTACCGCCTCCCCTATCAGTCGTCCATAATGTGTTTCATGTATCCCTACTGAAGGAGTACCCCAGATAACTCCCACATTGTTAGCTTCCGAGAGATATAGCTTTGCCCCAACTTGACGTACCTAGAGGATGGGGTGAAGATCATTGATCAATAGGTGAAGACTCTCAGACGTAAGGAGGTTCCCTTGGTACGAATGCAATGGGCTCATGTGAGGATGAGATCAGGAGGAGATATCTAGAGTTGTTCAAGCAACCAACTATCCCATGTTTCATATTTCAGTTTCAGTTGGTGGTCATCGTGATTGAAGCCTCCTTGATTTAAAATTTCAAGGACAAAATTTTTATGATGAGGGAAGGTTGTAAAACCTGTGACCCGAGTCAGGCTCTTATAGTTGCCAGCTGGTTGGTTTGACCATTTGTCTAGGCCGGTTCAGCTTTCAAGCCACGTGCATTGGGCTGAGGCCAAGTGTATGTATGTGTTGTGAGGGTTTATTGTATACCCGAGTATATGATGATAGCGTCAGATACGCACTAGAAAACTAGTTTATCAGTATATACAAGAGTGTATGTTTATTTCTTTTCGTCTATTTGATCTTAGGATTAGATCCAGGCCGTCAATAGTATTAAGATGCGTAGGTTAGACCATCCTTCCTTAACCTGTCGACCACCCCTCCCTTCCTTACCAGCAACCAGCAACACCGGTAGCCAGCCACGCCGGCCGGCCTCTCCATTCTCTTCCCCTTCTGCCTTCTCCTACCCCCTTCTTCCTCCCATTTCCCCCTGCCTGATAGCCTCCCCACTACCCTAGCTGACCACTCCCCATCCTTGGTTGCCACCGGCAGCATGTTGCTGCCGCCACCCTTGCCGCCGGCCAGCCGCCCTGACCAAACCCTTCTTCCCCTTCCCTTCCTCTACCCTACTCACCCTCTTCCCTACTCACTTGGCCGCAGGCAGCAATAGATTGGCACCACCACTGCTGCCAGCCAGTAGCCACCTAGACCTCCTCCTAGCCCTGCCATCCTACCCTCTTGCTTGGATAGCCCTAGTCCTAGCCCTACCCTCCTCTCTCCTCGCAGTGCAGTGCCACAATCGCCACCTCTCCTCGGCAGGCACCACCTCTCCCCAGTGGCCGCGGCCATCACCATTGTCATTGTCTTCTCTTTGAGCCACCATGGCTCCTTCCTTCTCCCTATTTTATTCAACCATTTTGTAATCATGCCATTGAATTTTTTTCATGATTTTTTTATATTAATAATGAATTTATAATGAGATTAGTTGGTGAATGTGAACTTTTTATGATGTAAATTTAATTATCGACTTGGAACTTTAGTCGCAAATAAAAACGAGTACTTAAATGAATGATCTAGAACCCTAATGTAACACTTGCTGATGTGATTTATATTAATATGAGTAATTAGCCTTTAATTAACTTTAACCTATGAATTAATTCATCTTCATAGTGATAGTTGTGTTTAGAATAACATGTTATGTTGATTATCCGATTAGTAATAACTCATGTGATTTACACAACAATTGTTAGTAAATAATTTCATAAAGATAATGTAGAAAGTGGCACAATACCAATCAATTCAGGATGTAATTTAGTCTGCAGCTTGATGGCTCCTCGGTAGTTGCCCTTCAAGTGTTTAGTTAAAGTTATATGAGTGTTTGCTTTACATAAGAGTTAGCTCTTATTTGCCACTTTGCTGACATTTTTTTGTTATCTATGCAGGTGAGGAACATGAGTGAGATATGACAGCCTTGGTGGACGAGCAGTGATTGCTATTTGCACACACAGACTTGACACAAAGTGTGTTACCTGTGTGATTTTGTCATGACATATTATTTTGTGATGTGTTTTGAGTTATGTCTAAAATGTCTGAGATATTCTGAGATCGGCTTAGCAATTATGTGATATGTGATTAGCATATGGGTCAAGAACCCATTTAGAACTTACCTTGCTATTCATGCTTTATTGTGCTCAGTAAAATTATATATTGTGTTGTGATAGTATAGTTTTTTAAATAGGTTGCCCCTTATTGCAACCAGTGTTGTGAAAATTGGCCGATTCCACTCAAAATTAGCCGATTCCACTCGGATCGGAGGGTTTCTGATTCAAAAAACCACATGAATCCGTTTTCATCCGAATCGGTTTATGAATCGGCCGATTCAAGCCGATTCCAAACGGTGGCGATAGACGGGGCCGGGGAGGACGGGGCGGTGATGGCGAGCGGTAACAGCAGCGACTGCGACGACTGGGCGACTGGGGGGGTTGGGTGTAGGTAGGCGTGGACGTCCGAATTTGTCCGTCCGACCGAAGTCCGAAGTATGTCCGACCGAATTTGACCGACCGAATCTGACCGAATTAAAACAAACCAAACTGGACATTTCTTTGTCCGACCAAACGACCGACCGAGTGTCCGATATTTTATATCAATAATATAATATCTTCAATATTTGTAAAGCTAATATTATAATTTATAAAAATTTTAAAATATAATATACAGTAAAATTTATTAAGTTTATACATAAAATTTGATATTTAATATCTAAAATAACAAAAAATGACATACATAGAAAAAAGATAAAAGTCATTCTTACATTTAAGAATTTAGAGCTATACCTTCATATTAATAATTATATCAAACCACTTATAATTTAATTAGCATGTTCTCAATTTTTAAAGTCAAACAAAAAATAGTCAATGTATAAAAACTTTAAAATAATCATTGACATCAAAATATACTCTAATATTACATATAGTTCAAAGATAAAATATTTTAATAGTTAATTCTTCATCCAATATAACTCACCCAAATGAAAAAATACAAAAAAATTAATTATTCATGTTTTTTGTCTTCTTCATTTTGAAATTAAGACATTTCTCTTCAATATTTTTCCATAAATAAATAGTTTCATAACTTTCAATTCCCTCTATAAAACCCGTGTCCTAAGTTAGGGATTTATAGTCCGAACCGATCGATTCGACCGTTATTTTTGAGTCGAATAGAATTATTTTAGGCCAAATAATACATTAAGACGTCTTATAGGGTAGAATTATTAGTTATACATCATTTAGATGTTGTGGTCTTTATTTTATTTTATGGGATTTTTCCTGATATTTTTGGATTTTTTTGAAGATTTTATTCTGAGTTAGGTATTATTGTTGACTCGTGCCGGTATCGAGTCAAGTCTTATTTACGAGTTTGCCACCGATCATCTTCTCCCCCAAACCCTAGCGTCGTCGCCGCCCCGCCACCGATCATCTTCTCCCCCAAACCCCTCTGCCGCCCCGCCCAGCCGTACCGTCGCCGTGACATCTCGACCACCACCAGCCACCGACGAGTCACCGCGACGCCGGTGGCAGCGCGCTGGCGGCGGCGGCGGAGGCAGGGGCGTCTGAGGGCGGGCGGGCAGGCGGAGGGCGGAGGCGGGCGCGGCGGAGGGGTTTGCGCTGCGCGCAGAGACCGGCGGAGGCAGCGGGGCGACGAGCGGGGCTCGTGGCGACGGCGCGCAGCGACGGCGGAGGCGACGAGCAGGGTGGCAGAGGCGACGAGCAGGGCGGCAGAGGGGTTTCGCTGCACCCAGAGGCCGGCGGAGGCAACGGGGCGATGAGCGGGCGGCGGCGGCGACGCACAGGGCGGCGGAGGCGACGAGCAGGGCGGCAGAGGCGACGGCGTGCAGGGAGGCAGAGACGACAAGCAGTGGCGGCGGCAAGAGGCGGCGGCAGGATGCTGCGGCGGCGGCGGCGGCGCCCTATGAAAAGTGTATCTAGGTTAGGGTTTTAGAAATTTTGGTCTTGATTTCGGACCGTCCACGGACATTGTTCGGGCCCGACGGACAAGTCGGACATTAACTCGGTCGGACAAATTTTGTCCGATAAAATTTCAGACAAACGCGGACAATATCTCGTCCGATGTCCGTCCGACCGATGCCCACCCCTAGTTGGGTGGGGGGCAAGGGGGGAGGATCTAGAGGGGCGGGGCTGGGGGCTCAGGGGGGTGGGGCACGGTCGACGAGGGGAGGCAGGGTAGGGTGGTGTTGGCGGGGAGAGACAAGGTGGGACTGGTGGGGGAGACGGGGCACGGCGGGCACAGAGCGGGGTGGGCGGAGGGGGCGGGCCGGCGGGGCAGAGCTGGTCTAGGGGGAGGTGGGGCGTCGAGCAGCGGTGGTGGTGGCAGCAGTGGCGGCGACAGGGAAGGAAGGCGGATGCAGGAGAGAACAGGCGAAGGGGAAAGAAATAACAGTCGTGGCATTCTCGTAATTAAAACTTGACTCGTGTTCGACTTGAGTCAAAAATAATAACTAACTCAAAATAATTCAAAAAATCTTTAAAAATATCATAAAATATAATACACACAACAATATCAAAATGACATCAATATCTAATTTTTATATATTTATGTTATGAGTTGTCAAATTATTATATATGACTGATTTAGACCGATTCAGACTGATTCAACTTAACCGATTCTTGTCCGATTTAGACTGATTCCGATTCTGATTTTTGCAACCATGATTGCAACTTTAGGGGAAACTCTATCCATTTTATTTTAGATTTTTCTATAATTTTATCGTATTTTAATTGATTTTGAATATTATTAATTATCTTGACATTCACGTAGCATCCTGCTAGGAGGTGCATATCATGAATGCATTTGATGGGCATTGTGGTGTTTTTACATCTTGAGATGCCTAGAGGGTCTAGATCTATCTGCTTTTGTTCGGGTCAACAAATTTAATTGAAGTAAGACTTGGTTTGATCTATCATAATAATTTCAATTCAGTTTGAAAGTGAACCAAATTTGGGGTGTTATAGATATGGACATCAAAGTTTAAGATTTTCAAAGAATCAAAGAGGACTTCAAGATTATAATAGGTAAAAACTTAAAGACAAAGGCGGTTGATCGTTATGTGGTTTTAATGTTGATTTGGTAAATAACATGTCTACTTAACCATAAGGTAACCTCTTTACAATCCACACGGTCAAGGATTGCCTTTGAACTTGTCTCAGTCAATATTATAACCTATACAAACTCTTCATTTTCAAAGGGTTTAAATATTAGCACAAAAAGAATTTAGTTGTGAAACTTTCCAAAGTGATAGAACACATCAAAAACTTTCTAACGCTTTAAGAATCACTTAAATTGGAGTTCTCTACAAGAAGTCATAACTTTCTAAAGTTTAGAGAAACTTTGGAAAGTTGATCGACAGCTACTTGGGTTAGCATTTTGCCAGCCAAAGTGGTTTAAGTGAGAGTTCGGGAAACCTTTGGTTAGTCATTCAGCAAGTGATCGTTTTCTAGATTAAAAGAGTAGTAACATCCTAACTTGCAAAAAACATATCTCTCAAGATACTTAGAGTTTTTACCTAAAATTTTGAGGATAATATAGGACATTCTGAAGTTTATTTAGAAAATATAATTATTCAATTTAGATCTTTATAGACTGAGATATTAGATTCCAAAGTCGAGCTAAAATCTAACCTTCAAGTAGACCTTTGGTAAGTCATTTGGCAGTCAAAGACTAGCCAAAATTGTGTCAAAATTAGCTGTTGGAAAAAGAAACCTTGAGATTTGAAAGGTGTAACGGCTAATTTGCATTCTTAAGAGATTTTTGGCTATAAAGAGGGCCTTTGAAGAGTGTTTTTGGACAACACTTGGGAGGTTTCAAGCATGGAGCATTGATGGGATATCATATGGTTGTAAATCTTTTTGTGCTTGCATTTTCACATATAAGAGTATTTTATTGGCCTAAGGCAAGCATGTTAAAGGTTTGTTGAGGTGATTGCTCATGTGTTGAGCTACTTGCTGTAAACTCCAAGTGTGTTAGGAGTTTTTGGGAACATCTAGGCCTACTTGTAGGTGGAAAGGTGTTAGCTTGAGGATGCCTTCATGGAGTTGAAGGCATCCTCAATTCTTGGCTCAAGGCTTGAGTTGGATAAGGAGTTGTTGGCTTCTTGGCTGGGGCGTTGTAAGAGGAGCTTGGCGTGACCTCTAGGTGGGATGTAGGGAGTTTCATAGCTCAAGCATTGGAAAAGAAGTCTGTTTGCCTCCAAGGTGTCGTGGTTGTTTGCTCCTTGGCTCAAGGCTTGTGGAGGAAGGCTTTATGGAAGCTCCTAGGGTGTTAGGAGTATAAATTTCCTTGGCACTTGGTGGGTGCTTGTAGAAGATTCCTTGTTATTGATTGTAAAGTGTACAAGTTCGGTCATAGTGAAGCAAGTGATGACCTACCAACCAAAGGATTTTGTGGGATGGAAAAGAGGGGTACGAGTTTAGAACCTCTCAAAATAAATCTTGTGTCTCTTATGTATAATTTTCTCTATCCATTCTCTTGTGTATTTATTACATGCTTTACTTGTGCTAATTCTAATTTATACTCTTGTGTTTGACTTGATCCCGGAGAGTGTTGAGTGAGCAAGATCTAAATCAGTTAGAGCGCTTTCATTGTTAGACTTGCTTGCCAAAGCTTAAGTTTTTAATTGATTTAGATTTGATTGGTTTACTTGTTTACTTAGGGTCTATTTGTGCAAGTTATGATTGATTCAATCACTTGTATGATTTGACAAGTTTGCTAAAACTGTGACGGTGAACCAATTAGAAATTGTTGTTCTTAATAATAAATCTCTTAATATTCTAACCGTTTAAGTCTTCTACTATTACTTATCCATCACGATCATAGAAGGTTCTAAGTATTATGAGGATCTAATTGGTTTATTTCATGATCTTATTAAGTCTCTCTTGCTTAAACACCTTCAATTTTGATTTTAATTTGTTTCTTCAAGTTGTATAGTTATTCTGCTGCTAAGTAAAATCCAACAATTTTTAATAATTATTTATAAATATACGATAAATTAATTAAAATTTTGACTATTTTTTGTGCATATAATAAAAATAAAATTTACCAAATCTAGATAAATAATATACACTACAATTACTTGAATATGTATTACAATCAATCATATTATTCAACCTGAGGTTGGCATGAGTATATTATGCAGAAATATGTTGAAAGACAAAAGAGGATATTGAGTTGTCATGAGGTTGTCACTATTACCATATCTTGTTCACCTTTATCCCTCCATCCGTTCTTTATAAATAGGAACCCCATTTCCCCCATCTTCTTCACTTTTTGAGAAGGTGAACAAGTTTGAAACCAAATAAAATGTTGCCAAAGTCGGAGGAGACATAGCACTCATTTGGAGCTTAGGTTGTTGGAAAACCTTTATTTTGTGCTATAAAATCAAACATAAAGATCAATTAAAGATACCATATTCCATGATTAAAAAGTTAGAGAATTGACTTCCACAAATTCCATTAATCACCAAAATGGTGATCCTTCTTCGTACGGCTAAAATTTGTTAATAATGTGAGATGATCGAAATTCTCAAACATTAAATAGTAGTTGCCAAATGATGTCTATTACATAGCTCGTCATTTAACCACCATGCATATAGATAATTGTTCATGAACATTTATTTTAATCATCTTCTATTTAATAGATCAACATCCAACATTCTCCCATTTGACCCATGTAGTAAACTTAATGATTATTTAATAATTAATAAATGCATATAGCATTATATCTCTATGGAGGCATCATAAATATCTTTGTAAGATAAACCACCAATACGAGTCACAACGATCATACATTCAATAGATGACATACTTTTTTCCGTATACCACAATATTAGTAACTTATCAAGCAATTATATGCAAATAAGAAATAACCATAATGTCCATGTAATGTCTTATAAAAGACTAATTTTTTATATCCATCATTTAATAAAAATCATGTGCACAAAATTGGAAACAAGAATATAATATAAAAACAAATAAATGAGCTCGTAATGTCAACGAGCTCTTATTCACAAGTAATGTAAATCAAGCATTAATTACTACAACAAAGACTCATTCATTTCACATGTTCTTCAAATGTCTTTGATAGTACTATTTTAATTATAGGATCAACAACCAGAAGGCTAGTGTTAATATATTATATTAACACTTTTTGTTTTTGAATATATTCTTTAACAATGAGATATTTACACTCTACATGTTTAACACCATTAGAATATTTGTCATTTTTAGAGAAGAAAACTATAATAGAATTATCACAATAAATTTTCAGCTGTTTGATAATAGTATCGACAACCCCAATTCCTAAAATGAAGTTTCTCAAGCATAAACCTTGAGTTGTGATTTTAAAATATACCACGAATTCAGCTTCCACAGTGGATGAGACAACAATAGATTCTTTAGCACTTTTCCGTTAAAAAACCAAGAGTGAACTTTCTTCTATCTAGATATCGAATAAAGTCTGAATTTGAATATCCATATCTAGTTGTTCAAATCTTTTGTTCATAAGCATATAGTCCTTCATTCCTTGTCAGTACCTAGAGACTTTCTTGGCGACTTTCTAGTTATTCAATCCAATATTACTTAGATATCTAGCAAGCATGCCAACAGCTAAATTGATCTCCAATCTAGTGCAGGTTTGAGCATAAATTAGGCTACCCATAGCTAAAACATAAGGGAAATTTTCTATTTGTTTCGGCTCTAAATCATTTCGAGGACAATGCATGAGATTAAATTCATCCCCTTTCTTTTAGGAACAATACTTGATGAACAATCTTTCATTCCAAATCTTTCCAAAAGTTTATTGGCATAGACATTATACGGTGATCACACTAATCCACCTAACCCATCACAAAATATTTCTATTCTTATCACGTAGGAAGTATCTCCAATATCTTTTATTTCAAATTTCTTAAAAAGAAATTCTTTTATCTCGTATAATATGCCAAGATTACTACGGGACAATAAGATATCATCAAAATATAGGATTAGAAATATAAACTTATTCTCACTAACCTTTAGATATATACATCAATCAATGGTGTTTCCTTTAAATCCAAAGGAAGTAATAGTATTATTAAACTTAAGATACTATTGTCGAGAAGTTTCTTGAAATCTATATATTAATCTCTTAAGCTTATACACCACATTTCCCTCACCTCAGCTTGTAAGCCTTCAGGTAGAGTCATATAAATTTCTTGCTCAAGGTCACCATTAAGAAATGCAATTTTAACATCCATTTGGCACAACTTTAAATCATAATGAGCCACCAATGCTATAATGATTCCAAATGAATTTTTTTGGAAATGGGCACAAATATTTCTTTATGGTCAACGCCATCTTTTTGAGTAAATTATTGGTTTCAAGTCGGACCTTGTACCATTCAATATTGCCTTTTATGTCGTGTTTAGTCTTAAGACCCATTTACACCCAACTCGTTTGTATCATTATGGCAATAATACAAGATCCGAGACATTGTTTTGTTCGAATGATTTTTATCTCTTCCCTTATGACATCTTTTCATTTTTTAGAATTAGCACAATTCAAGACATCAAAAATGAAATCAAATCCCGATCAATTCTAATGTCAAAATCTAATTATTGTATGTAAACCACAAAATCATTTGAAATGACTGATCTTACTCTATGTGACCTCGATTTAAAAAATAAAACCAAAAAGGAAATAAGAGTTGGAACAACAAAGTGTTCAACCGGATAGCACCAAGTACAGGGGGAGACTAGGGCTGTAGCTCACACACAAAAACCATACATATGCACGCGGTGAAAAGGATCGGACAAAGTAACTCGATCTAGGTCAAGATTGAACCGAAACTAAAACTGTTAGGCGAACAACCCAAATTTCACATCTACAGTTTTAGATTTTAATTTTTTTTAAAAGTATGATGACACATTCAAATGATATCTTTAAAACAAGTATTGTAGAGGAGAAGTAGAAGAACCATGGAAAGTTTCATCGAGTTTTATGACTTTTTTGTTAAAAACAGACATAGAAAAGGAGAAGGCGGATAGATTGGATAATTTTTTGACGAATTTTCCACTGTTTTTCGGTTCAGGGGAAGTCGTCGGGTTGTGGGTCTGAGCTTTTCGTTGGAATTGGTCAATGTAGGACCGATTTGTTGAGAAAAATCCCAACTTTGATAGAGTTTAGAAAAAGCTTTGCCTAGAAGTTGAAGAGGACCAGGTTGTTCAATTTTATCAAACGGAACCAATTCAGTTTAAATAAAATAATTTTAATTGGTTCAGGGATATTTATACACTGAAAACTAGGGAATGAAAATTAATTTTTAAAATCTATAGGTGTAAAAACTTATTTAAATTTCCATACTACGTAAATAAGAAAATAATTTTGAATAGGAAAATAAAAATATTTTTTTATGATTTTAATTTTTCATTATTACATTTTTATTATTTCTTCTTCTGAACTTAAAATTTTGAAATTATAATATATTTATCGACAACCTAGACATTTAATATTTTTTATTTATTTTTTGAATAATTTTCTTTAATATTAAACCATGCATGAAAGAATCTAAGTTTTTTAACTTTTATGTAATATATCCTTTCATCCACTCATCTTGGCTTGTTCCACCACTATAATACTATTGCCAATAAAATGAAACAAAAACATATTTCATTGCTTATAATAAGCAAAACATTATTTAATTTATTACAACTGGCTACCTCTCTTAGATAGTTGTAAGCTGCATCAGTTAATAAATTAACCACTTTATTTATTAATTTTATTTCCTTATTTCAACTCTTAGCATTTGCAGTGGCAGTAATGAGCTTTGCCTCTCAGTACACACTTGCTGTTAACTCCTCCTCGATTACAGTCAGGCCCACAGAATGCTATGCACTTGGCATCTGTACAATATGGCATATGAAAATCACTGCAACATTTAGATGCATCTTCAATCGCCACCCCCGTTTGATCTGAAAATAATATTTACCAAGAAGATGCACTATAAGAATCAAAAATGACCATTAATATTGAAATTCTTGAAGGTCCTAGAGTACGAGGGCAGCATGCATGTAATACATATGTTTGTGCTTTGATTCGTGAATTACCTGCTGCAAGTATGACAACAAGCATCAAGACAAAGGTAAATGCTCCAACTTTAGCCATGGCGTGTAATTGTGAATATTATATTATCCTTCTTTCTCTGCCTTGTTTTGGATATGAAACCACGCTCTTTGGATTTGTTTATTAGTAGACAGAAGCAGTTTGGGTAGTTAAGTTGGTTGATCTTGATCTCTTACTCTTCCACCTTGAAAGTTAGTAACATCTCCTTTGACTAGAATGATCCCACCTCCTCTCATTCGATTAAGGTTACCTTCCCCGGATTAAAGGCTGTTTTAGGAGATTAATTGTTATAAATATGGGTTATTTGGCTCCATGCATGATTTTAAAACTACTTTTTAACTTCAAAAACTGTCCGAGTAGATTCATTTCCACAAGTTTTCAAGTCAAACTCTATTGATGACTCCCTAATATTATATTTTACTAATGACTTCTTGAGTTGATTAATAAAAAATAATGTACATTATTTTTTAAATTTAATTAAATAAATATTTATCAATATTAATTGTCAAAAATGTTAATATATACAAATTTCATATAATATTTTATTTTTTTAATTTAAAAAAAGTTACTGAATTTTAAAATGAGTATAAATAACTCTTAGTTGACTTGGAGTCACTAAGAGTTGACTTCACTCTTTGATACCTGAATTTTGAAACAATGTGTCCAAGCAAAGTTCATCAATGATGGTGTTAAAAGCCATGTAATGACATTAAAATTTTATTTCTCAAATTGAATTGTTGAAATTTTATGGTGGCCATTGTAACTGCTTGAGGTATGAAGGGAAGTAAAAATGAGAGTTATTGTAATTATGTGTAACCTTCATCTTCCTCTTTCTTTCCATCTTGTAAAATCCGTACCCTTAAGTTTAAGATTATTTTTGTTGTTTGGTTTGGTTTGGCCTTTTGTTTGATTCAATTTCCCTTTTAGTTCTATTTGGTTTGGCATGGCTTTTAACTCTCGGTTTTAGAGAGAGTTAGTCTTGTTCGTGCCTTGGTTTATAAGGTTTTGGCTCATATGGATGTCTGTTGCTATGGTTTTATTTAACATGCGTTATGTTTTATAGGCCATTAATAGGGTCATTTACATATTAGCGGGTCGTTTTAAAAGGGTTGTTTTAGTCACACATTTAGTGTCAAGATGTTATCAAATACCTTAGTTAATATGGCCTTTGGCTTGCTTTTACTCCACTTCCTAATAATCTTCTACTTTATGTGTATGACTAATTTAACTTCATACACATTTAAAGATTTCTTTAGTGCTGTACCATCACAAAACTCATGAAATTTATATAAGTACAATTTAGTTAATGTCATAAAGATGTAATGAGTCATGTCAAATTAATAGATCATATCACATGGGGGGTTATACATTCATGTACACCTCTTCCATTTCCTATACAAAGATTCATGTTCTTTTTATTTCCATGTCCTCTATAAACACATCTTTCTACCCTAAATTCCAAATCGTATTACTATCATCCTTCTACCTTTTATTAAATTTTCTCAATGTTGTCTTCAGCCGATGTTCGCCGGAATTTGCCATCAAAGTTGGTTGCATGTTGAGGTATCCGTATATCAACTATACTTTGAAATACATATCTCCGTTATTGAATCTGTATAAGTCATTATTCTTTTGAATATGTTGTTACTTAATCCTCTTTTTTTCTGACATTTGATGAAAGTCTATAACTTTTAACCAAATTTAGAACCTTAATCATTTATACCTACAGTATAGTTAAATCTTATATTTTGGTAACTCTTGCACTATTGTTTTTTTATTGTTCTTTTTTATTCATTCATTTTATATTTTTATTCATCTATTGTAATAGACAAATATATATAACAATTGATTTAAGTTAATCTTATCTCATTTGATCAATCATTCTCATGCATGCATCGTACAGATTGCGTTAGATGTTGTGTTCGGTCGCTTATAGGTCGTATGGTCCGAGCTCGCTAGAGTGTCAATGGTGGATATAGGGGGATGTTAAAGTTATCACACATATACATACTCCCTCGCATTGTTTTCGTGTTATTTTATGCTACTTTCCATTTTATTTTAGTCATCGAACATCTTTACTCTCAGCTTAGTATACTAATGCATCCCATATTTTAGGAACTTATATTTCAAATAATTTATAATATTTTGAATAATGTTTTTTATTTGTTTCTTTTTGTTGCGATTGTGGGTAGTGGTTGTCTTTCATCCCATATGCCAAGTTGGTTTAGATCTTAAGGGATTTTGCAGGTGTGGTCTTCCATGTAATTAAGTTAAGAGATAGCAATATTAAATAATACAATATTTAGATTTGGTTAAAGGATGAACCGGGCATGGGATGTTACGATATGGTATTTAGAGCTATGTCTTGGTTGATTGGAATGGAAGATTTTTTTGAGTGTGTATGTGAAGTGATCTCTAGTTCTCGCTGGTAGGTATGTTCTTTTTGTGTTATTGTTGTTGTGCACTTATCTTTGGTTTGGGATAGTCTTAAACGGAGGTTGATAGATATAGTGAGTATGACTATTTTTTGAGATTTGACACTGCCTAGAATTCTGAATCCAGGGGAGGCTCATAGTGGTAGTGGGTCTAGCCGATCTGCTGGTCAAGTTGTTGATGAAGGAGAGGTTCCTATGGAAAATGTCTAAGTGTCTTATGTTTCAATTTCTTAGGCACCGATTCCACCTCATGATGATAGAACTCGGGCACAAACTTAAGCTACCTCAAGGTGAAGTAGAGCTTCCAGGTCAGTGAGATTAGACAGTAAGATGACTGTGATAAATAATTTCATGAAAAGGGTGATGGAGATACACTTATAGGCCTAGCAATAATTGATTAAAATGCAAACAAACACCCAGCAATATATGAGGGAAATGAGGGTTGAGTTGGAGAGATTACAAAAGAGACCTACTAAGGATGGGGAAAGGAGTGAGATGACGTCCTTACCTCCGTGACCATCAATGCACTGATATTTCAACATCTACCACCACCACCTCACTATCCTATGATAAGTACATTCCTAGTTCCACTGACGACTCTGACCCATGATGTAACTCCTATTTCATTTCGTGCACTTGTGCAAGGAGGTAATGGAACTGGAAGTGGGAGCGAGACTCTACCTTCAAGAACCCTCGAGGTTGGAAAAGGAACTACTCCTCAACATGCAAAACTTAGTGTGTAGTAGGTAGAGATGTTTTTGACGAATGGAGGTTACGTGTTTGCTGGGAATCGAGACCAAAAAGAAGCAAACAAATGGTTGATTACTACTAAGGGAGTGTTAGAGCGTATAGATTACCTTATAGAGCTTTGGGTTCGAATAGCAACGAGCGCTTTCAAAGGCAAGGCAAGGACTTGGTGGGACTCTACCAAGAGAGTTCATTTCTAAGGGAAAGAGCCTAAGGACATTGCATGGGAGAAATTCCAAGCGGTGCTTGACGATATGTAATTTCCACTTGAGGAGAAGAGGAGAGAACTAGAATTTGAATACTAGGAGCTAAATGGTATGTTAGTTGTCAAATATTTGGCCAAGTTCATTAGTTTAGAGAGATTTTCTCCTGGTCTAGTAGCCACTAAAAAGATGCAAGCTAACTGATTCTTTTAGGGACTGATCCATCTTATTAAACAAAAACTAGCCACTAAAAAATACTAGACATTCGATAAAGTGGTTAGTGCAACCTCTAGAGATGAAAGAATCTATCAGACTAGAGACAAGATTATTAGAACTCAGAAATTTTCTAGCAAGAAACATCAGTATGAGAAACAGATGGGGCGTTATGAGAAGAAACCAAGGAAGGAGTCCAACATGAGGGAGATACAAGGTCATTGGGATGCATCGATTCATGCTAGATATTATAGAAGGTTTATCCACTAGTTTTCCTCTATTGCAGCTTCTCTTACCAAATTAACTAGGAAAGAAGAAAATTTTATCTGTAGTGATGATTGTGAGGAAAGCTTTCAAACTTTGAAGGAGAAATTGACTTCAGCACCTGTGCTATCATTATTGGTTAGATACGAAGATTTTGTGGTATATACCAATGTAGCAGGAGTTAGATTAGGATGTGTGCTCATACAATGAGATAAAGTTATTGGTTATCTGTTGAGACAGGTAAAGCCACATGAGAAGAATTATCCAACTCGAGATTTAGAACTAGCCACAATGATATATACATTGAAAACATGTAGACATTATTTATAGGTAATTTCATTCAAGTTATTGACTGACCATCAAAATTTGAAGTATATTTTCACCCAAAAAGACTTAAACAATAGGCAAAGGCAATGGTTGGAATTCTTGACTAATTATGGTGTTAAGATTGATTATCAAGAAGGAAAGGCTAATACGGTGGCTGATACTTTGATTCGTTATCCAACTCAGCTCTGAGATTGAGATATTGTAACCATGATGGATCGATTAACAATAAGACCAAGTGTAATTAGTAGAGTCGGTTAGCACAGGAAAGAGATTTGTTGCAAATCAATGGATCTCTATGCAAGCTTATCCCAGATTTTCTAAAAGTGATGATGGATTATTTTTTTGGATAATCGACTCTATGCTCCTCAAGTTGCAGATTTTCCTGATCTCTACCGTGATGCTTCTAGAAGTGTTGTGCATCGTGGAACTACAAAGATGTATCATGATGTGCAAAGAACATATTGGCGGCCAAGTATGAAAAAAGATGTAATTGATTTTGTGCATAAGTATTTAACTTGTTAGCAGATTAAGACAGAGCACATGTGGTCAGGTGGTAATTTGCAACCTCTATCAATTATAGAACGTAAGTAGGAATATATTGCCTATAATTTGGTCTCTGGCCTACCATAGATCAAAAATCACATTGATGCTATTTGGGTAATTTTCAATAGAATGACAAAATCTACATGTTTTATTCCAATTAGGATGGACTTCACATTAGAGAAATCTACATGTTTTATTCCTATTTGGGTAATCGGGCCGTTTACACATTAGAGGGGTCATTTTAGGGGGGCTATTTTAGTCATGTATTTAGTATCAAGATGTTATCAAATACCTAAGTTGATATGACTGTTTGTACATATTTATTCGAAAAATATTTATATTTATCCGGTTATATGGATTATATTTATTGAATTATGTGACAATACTCAAGCCACTTACATGGATGACTTCCTGCATGTTACAAGAGAATTAGTCATACAGTTTCAAAACTGCCGGAGAAAGAATTGCCAGAGGAAGAGGTAGACATTGTTCTGCAGCCATTAGAGGAAATCTCTCAGTCAGGAATTATCCCAATTCTATAAAAGCCGGGTGTTATTGCTGAAGCAGGGGGGCCTCGGACGCTAAAAGAAAAGAATTTTGCCAGACAAAAGAAAAGCCAAGGGAGGAGCCCCTCACCGGAGATGCTCTGGTGTCCCTCACCAACACCCGACCGATCACTACCCCTGTCATGGCCATGAATCCTTGCCCAAGATCCAAACTTTCCACTTGCCAGAGCCACCGGTGAACGAGTCATGCTGCTTTGAAGTGTTGCCGATGTGGCTGTCCGTGAGGGAGCCAAAGAAAGGTTCTGTTATTCACCAAAGTTTTGCCACCGGGTAATCGCGACGAAGAAGAAAGGTGGAGCTTTGAAGCAGTATCCCTGAAATCGAGATCCTTGCCGCTTTAAAGGTAGAGTCACCGCCAAGTGTCGTTGCTGCTCCCTACAGACGCGAAGTCAAGGAGTCCTCTTGGAGTCACGTTCCTAGACCGCCATCCAACGCCAGAAAATCCGCCCCCTCGACAACGAAGAACAGGATAGCATCTTTGTTTTGCAGGTTCGGCGTCCAATTTTCCGGCGACCTTCTCGGACAACCTCGACCTTATTGGATCAGTACAAGACCATCTGCTTGGAGCTCAGAGTGTCCCCGACACAGCACCCCCCAGAATTTCCGCCGGAGACTACTGTCGTCGCTGGAATTCTGCCAGCAAGCTGCCGATCGGAAAAGTAGAAAATAGAGCAGCGAAGGTCTGATTTCGCTAATTTTTTCTGACCAGTTCCGGTCGTTCCTGGCCCTGTCGTGAGGTTCAACGTAAAGTCGGAGAAGTGATCTACAAACCCAA